>JAOVVB010025827.1:0-15860 GCA_028570985.1 Heterobranchus longifilis | reverse complement strand
AAAGCACTTTGAATTGCCTTGTGTATGAATGGTGCTATACAAATAAATTTGCCTTGCCTTGCCTTGCCTTGCCTTGCACATATATGGTGGCTCGCAGGTTCAAAGGGTTTGCACTGAGCTAGGGGGGAAGAAAAATCCTACTTTGCTCCCTGGACTTGGAATAATCTGCAGAGAATACTGCTTCTTGAAAATCTAGTCCCCTTGGAAAATATTAAAGTGATGTAAAGCCCATGTAACTGAGAAATTAAACTGCTTCTTTTTGAGATTTAGTCTCTTCCTTGTGTGTTTGATGATTGTATTTCTTGCCTGTTTTGTTTTATTTTCATTTAAGCTGTAAGTGGTGTGCTGTTTTGGCCAGGTCTGCCTCAGGAAAGAGCTTTCTATCTCAAGGGACTTCCAGGTTAAAAAAAAGGTTCAATAATATCTCTTAATCATCTGTGTGATTTAACACTTTGACACAGATAGGAGGACGTCGAGCTTCACCTTTGCATCAAGAGTGAAAAAGAAAAATATGCTTGTTTTTATTTCACCTATTTAAACCTCACCAAGCACAATTTTTCACCTTTGACTAGAAAGGAATTTAATTACAGTGCTGTGTTCGGTGTAAAATTCAGTGACTGATGATAACAAAGATAATAACGTGATGTCAAGCTCTAAATTGAATTCTTATTCTAAACATGAAGCGGGTGTTTTCCTGACTCCCCCCCTCCCCCCTCCCCCCCCCTCTCGCCTGTGGCCCGTTAAATGACAGCTCTGTAGAGGAAGCAGCCCGTGGGAGGCGGTGAATTAGCATACACAACACACGAGTTATTTTGGGATCTCAAACAGCACGGAGGAAAACTTCCCACCTACAGATGCACAGACGTCTGGAATCGCAAGACGTCAACTGTCTCGTTAGTCTTCGCCAACGACGCCTCTTTTCTAATATTAACGCGGGTGAAATGGTTAATATAATGACAACATAAGGTTTTCTCCAGGACTTCTGCTGTGGTTTACAGTCAGACGCTAAAAACACACGTTATGTAAGAAATGAGGGGAGGCTGGTGACATAACAAGTGACGGGAAACTGTTAAATGTTTGATGCTCTGCATCCCTAATTGGTTTCCATGGCAATGGCTACTGTTAAACATGTTACTTCCCTCTCCGTTGTCAGGGACATTCCCGATGGCAACCACACACACAGACACACACTGCATTAGAAATAGTCTGAGGTATTTTACAACACAGAAATCCTTGTTTGGCAAACATTACAGTTGACTGATTTATCGAAGTGATGCTGAAACATTTCGGAGCCACATGCATGATGAATCACAAAGCAATGTTCTGTCACTTTATAGTGTGTATTCACATTACTGAGATTATAAAGCAACAATGCTTCATTGCAGTTGACAGTTTGCAGGAAACTGATTTTCTGACAGCGAAAAGCAACATTTTAATTTCAGGCTTGGGATAACGCAGCATGTCTGGTGCATGATGGGTTCTTCAAATCTAAAAGTAACATAGAAATGCAGTGCAATTAAATATGAGGGTGTTTTTTCTTTATTATTCCCGCAGATAACAGACAGCATTAGAGATCTCTGTAGGTCCGACACATACAAGGCTATTTGGGAATTAAATAAAAATCTATCAAGCAGAGCAGGAGACAGTAATTTTGTAATGATCATCTGTCAGGTTTAAGGAAATTTTAAGCTGACAATGGATCAATTCGTTCCTTGTGTCACTGTGATGAACAAAACTGCAATGCAAATGAACCTCGATCAATCTAATCTATAATGCATGAAACAGGCCACACAATCAATCAATCAATCTTTAGATGTACAATCCTACAAATCGGTGACATTCTCACTGAAGAGACGCCACGTCTGGATAAGCGCCATGTTGACACAAATAAAGACGAAGATTTTCAGCCCCCAAAAAAAGGTAAAGAGCTCTAAATCCAGACGCCGCCTCTCCTCCTGCTGTGACAGACAGTGCGACACCCGGCTGCTGCTAAAGCTATTTAAACTGTGAAGGCTAATGCTCCGGGATAACAGGAGCAAACACTAAAGCTGAGCATCAGCAAAGCATTTCTAAAAGACTGTTGGTCGGAAGGAGGGGAAGACGGACCCAGGAGACAAATTAAGGTGTATTGGAACAGGTGTATTAGCTGTGCAACTCATGCCATGGAAATGAATAGGCCTGAATGAATGCACCGGGACCAGATGTAGTCTGCTAATAAAGAAGAGAAACAAAAGTGACCAGGATATGATTAATGAAGTGTTTACAGACTATTCAGGTCTTTTTAATGTGGAAATTGTGGCTTTGAAATGATAATTACATTAATGCATGCACCGCAATCTACATGTAAATGCAAAAATTAATAAAGATAAACCAGACTCTCAGAGCTACATCAAAACAAACTGACAATTCAATTTGACTGTTGAATGTAAATTAGCTCTATTATTACATTTTATTTTTATATTTAAGATGAGATCTTGCTATATGCAGACTATGCGGTTGCATTGGGCCCCCGAAGCCACCAGGGGGCCCCTAAGCTGCCATTTTAGGCCTTTTTATTTCAGAAATTAAATGAGCTCTTACTCAACATGCTTTGATCCCTTAACAACACAAGTTTGTTCCTAACATTTAAAATAAACAGTTAAGGAGTGTCTGTCGCATTTATGCACAACTGGGAGATGTTGCAATGCAGATTCTGTAAACTTTTCAGGAGTTTCGTGATGTAGGGGAGCCACAGTGTATTTTCTGTAGGTTTAAATTGCTGGGGTCAACTTGAGATATTTGATTTGAATTTAAGAGAAAAAACAGACTGGTAAATGCATGCCCCTGGAACTCAGAAAATAGGGGCCCCCCCAAACAACATTTTTCATCGGGCCCCCAAAAAGCTAGAAACAGCCCTGCCCACATATTAAACCTTTTGTACAGTCTCATATCTTTAATACTCAACTGTTTCTTCACTTAACACATCTTTTTTTTTTTTTAGATTTGCACCTACTGCGTTGGCGCTCTTTCTCCGCCCATGCAGATTGTTTGGGATTATAGACTTTGTAGTGGTTACTTAATGTGTTTATGCTGCAGTTGAACTCGCTGCAAGCTTCGATCAATAGAAGCATCACCTAAATCGTTTAAACCTAAAACACGGCGCAGACTTTTCAGACAATATTGGCCCAAGTGGAGGCAAGATAACCACCAATCAATGAAAGGCTGTTGGTTAAGTGTTTAATAGGAGGAAACCGGTGCCCACAGGGAACCTTGTAGCACTTATGCGCTGTACTTTACTTTAGCTTATCATACCAGTAAGCCACAGACTCTGGAGAGTTGCATCAAATTAAAAATGCAATTCCAGTCCCAGGGTAATCACATATCCTTTTAGAGGAACCCCTGAGAAAGTATTCCCCTGAAGATTGAAATGAAGATTTGAAGAGGTTGATTCCAAAATGAGACATGACAGCAGGAGATCTAATGATATATGGAGGATGGTAATTGACCTATTTAATCAATGACACAATAACCTACAGTAGAAGGACATATTGAAGGGACTTTCTTTTTTTTTTTTTTTTGGACTCTTCGTTTATTGAAGCTGCTATTGTACCCGAGTATTCACAACTGGCCAAAGTAGATTTCATGGGACTTTTTTATTTTCATACTTTATTGCAATCTTTCTTTCATCATCATGACAATTGTTTGGTTCAGAATTCATTGCACATTTTTAAATATTTTAATACATAAATAACAGAAAGGTGACTAATAGAAAATACATTAAAAAAAAAACACCAAATTTCCTCCAGTATTTTGATTGTGATGTCTTAAAGTTTCCAATTAGGGAATCTTTCCAATTGTCTGCTGATATTTTAATTTCTAATTATTTGTGTCTAACGGCAGTAAAGCTCTGAAAATGTTCTGAATATAGTGTATGCTTAAAGTGATACAGGTTATTTATTTTTAGCTGGCTAAACTACATTTTGCTGTGTGGCCCATACACACATTGCATGTCCGGACTCCTGTCTGCTTCTCCAAACTACAGACCGCCACCTACTGTCGGTAACACACCGACTATGGATAAGTACCTCATAAAATCCCACCTCAAAACACCCAAACTATCCCTTAAAATCTAGTCTGATTCACTGTTGTAAATGATAATAAAACATGAAAACTTCAACCCGGGGTGAATACTTGTTAAATGCACTGTAAATGACAGACAGCCATGTATAAAATGGTGCAGACCGACACCCCAGAGAGCAGCTCCTTCCTACAACCCTTCCCTCTCCTCAGACACTTTGCATGGCAACAGCACGGGTGAGGAGGAGAAGCACGGTTGGCCCAGCCCAGAATAAACCAGGTTACTCCTTCAGGGACTCGGGGAAGAGTTGAAGTGGCAGACCTAGTTACTCCCACTCATCCTCTGTCTGAGCCGCGGCTGCTGCTCATCAGCAGTCCGATGGAGAGTGACAGAGCGGAGATTGAATATATGTAGAGGGTTATGAAGCAACTAAATAATGTCTCATTACTTGCATATTAGGTGCAACATAAATCCAACATTAGTCTTTCTTTCCTGTATATATTTGCCTTTATCGAGCATAGCGCCTGTAATTATATTTCAGTGTGAGAGGGATAATGGGAGTGCTGCTCCTTGGGCCAAAGCGTGGTTAAAAAAAAAAAAAAAAAAAAGATAAAATAGATGCTGAGAAGATGAAAAGATGTGGGAAAAGAAATGACCATCCACATCATATAGCTTTGCATGATAGTATAATCTAATATGAAACTTCCACACCCACCACGACCCTCCTCTGTGCCTCTGGGGGGTTTTCTGTTGAGGTGTCAGCAATTTCCCTCTATTAGGCTACGCACGGCTCCCCTCTGTACCAATGCAGTCTGTGTAATTAAAGTCAGTTTTTTATATTTCTCTTCTGTGCTGCCGCCTCCTTCCCTGTTTCCTCCTAAACTGGGCTAATATGGAAATAAGGGTAGAGATCTCCAACTTTGTTTCTCTAACATGCTGCAAATCCAAAGACTACTGACTACTCCTCACTATTAGATCTTACATCCGCCAACAGATAGCTTTAAAACGATAAGATTGATACCATTCATGTCTGTGACAGTGGTAGCAATTTTCTCATCTAACTCTCAGCAAGAGAGTAAGAGAGTTTCAAGGATGTCTATACTGTCATCTGACTCCATCAAAATGCACAAACTTATTTGACTGGATGTCTATAAGTCAATCACAGTGTTGCACTGCACTTTTTCAGCAACCGACCGTGAGGCATGCACATTTTTATTTATTAATTATATATGGTTATGGTACATCATTTGTGATTATATTCCGTATTACATGCCAAAATATCATATGAAAGATTTATAGCTTTTATTCTGGATTTCTTTTTTATTATTAATCCAACAAATGGTCGGGGGAGAAATAGGGAAATACTGTTTTGATTTATTCCGACAGTTCTGATTTGATTTTAAAATGATACAATCAGCTTATAGTGCATCCTACTGATTATGTACACAGAATATTCAACTGAATTCAACTGAACTCACTTTATTCATTAATGTGAGTTACTCATTCATGTTCAATCATGTTTTTTTGTTTAAATAAAAAAAAATTAAAAAAGCTCTCAAGGTTATTTATTGCCATTTTTACTATTGATGGTTTCTCACCTTCAAATTTTCCGTCCATTGGATGGACAGAAAAAATAACCCATAAAGTATTTTAATCAGTTTTATTGCTAATGCTTTAAGAGTGTATTTAGAGTAGATATCCCCCATTACAATATGTTTTCTGTGTTTGGAACATCTCTTTTCTTCAGCTTGTTGATTCATTATAAAGTCGCTGCTTTCGTTTTCTCTGTGCAACATGCCTATTGTGTTTTGATTTTTTATGATTTATTTATTTACTTTGGATCAATTTTCATTATATATTTTTTGTTTTCATCTGTCATCTCTCTGCAAAGCACGTGACCATTTAATAATCGACTCGATAATCGACAGAAAATCAACTATTTTGACTTTTAGATATAATGGAATGGAATATCGTTAGCTTTTGTATTGTTGATTGGACGGAATTAATTTGTGGACGTCACCTTGAGCTCTGGGAAATTACATTATTACATATTTCATTTTTCACTATTTTCTGACATCTTACAGACAAAATGACTGACCGATTACGAGAGAAAATAATCAATAATGAAAACAATTGTCAGTTGCAGCCCTGATAAATAAATAATAAATTGACTTGTATGATAATTAAAACATTACAATGGATATCTTCACTGTAAATACACAAGAGGGTCGGTAGTGGTCGACCGATATGGATTTTTCAATGGCCGATGATGATACCGATAATTAGAGAGCAGGGCGGCCGATGGACGAATTATAGTGCAGATTTAATGATCGTCAGCCGATGCTGATTATCTCAAAATGACATTAATCAGCCCACCAATTAATCGGTCTATCCCTAGTTAGTAGTAAACAAAGCAGCATTTTATACAAAATCACCCCCATAACTCGAGAGAAGCCAACACAGAACAGAACGTAATTATCTCAGGTCATTCTCATCCTCCTCTTCTTATCGACATATTAATATTCAAACTGGTGCTCGTCCTGTGTGTTTCTCCTATAGGTCACATCATGTTTCGCATGTAATTCTATTGTCTGCCAACGAGCAAGTGTTCCTTTCGCTGGCTTCGTGTTGTTTGTGAAATTGATTGTATGATGAATCTGCAGAAAGTAAATGAAGTGAGCAAACAAAACAAACAACCTCAAAGCGCAGGCATTTAATCATTACGCTCGTGCGGCCAGAAACAAAACGTGCGGTGGGGTGGACGTAGACTTCCAGCGCGTGCATGTATAAGAACAATATGTTGTTGAAACCTTCCGCTACGGGAGAATACATTAACCTTTCGCAACGTGAAGGCGATACTCGATATCGACATGCTATCAATCCCCTTCAAAATTAAAGGCCCCGCTCGCTGTGTGTGTGAGATTCTGCCGCACTGTGAACAGCCCTGACATTTGCCCTCCATTCATCAGGTGACACGTTGTCATGGCAACCACTGACACAGACACATCCATCCCACATGACAAGATGGTTTTATAGATGAGGTCGTGACCATTTGCGGTTGGGTAAACATTGGCATATAAACAAGGGAATCCTAGTGGTATTGATCCTCAGCCTTGTAGTTAGTTAGATTAATTAAATGACTATTGTTTAATAGTAGAGCTGAGCCGATTCATCGATGCTGGCCCATCACAGACATATCCCTATCTATTGATATTGGCATATATGTTTTCCCATATGTACCAACATGGAAACCTTTTTTACAGAACATATAATGCAGAAAACAATTCATTTAGAAATGCTGTCATATAGCTATTTTTTTTAATTTTTTTTAATTTATTCTTTATTTAAATGGTTGATGTTTATTTAGGTATTTATTTTATTTCTAGAATTGGTTGACAATGTAATACATTGTATGTATAATAATGTTAAATAGTCTTTAATAAAGTTATTTGTTTGAGAAAGCAGCTTTCTGAGTACCTTTGTGTAGTACTGCTGCACGATTAATTGTTAAAGGATCGTGATCTTGATTCAGGCATGTACACAATCTCATTTCTGAAGGACAACTATTCTGCCATATTTGCTTTGGGGAGTTTCATATTTAGAATGAGTGCTCATAATAATAATAATAATAATAATAATAATAATAATAATAATAATCTTCCACAAACTTTCAGGAAAACGCTGAAGACCTACTCAGGACTGCAAGGTTAATTGAAATAAGATGGTGATGATCATATTTCTTGTACTGTCTGCATGAAGACAATATGGACGATGCAATAAACATTTCTTTCCTTAAAAATTTGCTGTCCCTAAGAAGTGTGGGAGAAAATCGTGATCTCAATTTTGAGTGGAAAAACTGTCTCACCGTGCACAATCGTGCAGCAGTAACTGCTTACACTTTACAGTAACCATTTTACTTTCACCAGTAACGAGTGGTGAAACGGATTACTAACACAATTTCAGTAATAATATTACAGTTAAACCTGGGTGGTAAACGGTTTTTGTTTTCATATACTGCCAACAGAGCACTGTGTCGGGGTGTCAACACATGTAGGGCTGATCACGCCGCTGGACACGGGAATTGTCGCAAATTGCACGAATAATAGCGTGCCTCCTGCGCGTGGAGGCAGTGGTAACATTAAAAAATGCGGAATTTGGGCAAGGTCACACGTGAAATTAACACCAGTGAATATTCACCTCCCGTTCACTTTCACTTTTGATTTTGGAGCGTTTCACAGCTCAACTTTTAGGGAAGTTTTAAAATATCTGACCGGGTTAGAAAATGTACGCCATCATAACAAAATGGGTGAGTACAAAATGCATACAGCACATATATAAAAGAAAACACCTGAGCTGCATATTAAAGCCACAGTCTGTAAAGTCTATCGAGAAGCTGTCTGGAAAATGTATCTTTTAATTTGGGCTGCACGATGAGGAAAATATGCGATAACGTTGTTGAATATTGCGATGACGATATTACTTGCGATAAATAAACAGTTATATCAGTTCTGCCTTTCTGCTGCTTTCAGTATTCTGCTAAAATACAACTAATTGCTCATGTTATTTCTGACATTTTATTTAACAAATTGAACATTGAACTGAACACAAAAGGCATCATTTAAAAAAAAGAATGATAGTTACATTTTAAAGAGCAGTTTTCTACCGATACTCTCAAAAGTGTTTTTTGCGATATGCAGTCTTTTTTCGATGTGTTTATTGTGAAAGTTAATATTGCGATGGCGATTAAAAAAAAAAACAACATATTGTGCAGCCCTACTTTTAACACATTTTTCCTGACTCACACTGGCCTACGGCTGCAGGTTTTACAGTATTTTAGTGTTTTCTGTAGTGGATTCCAGAGTTGACTCCTCTGACACTGAGCCTACAGACATTAGCACTCATTATTTAAATGTCCTCTTTCTTCAGACTGCCACAGGGAATCACAGCTGAAACATCCACCCCTGGAGCAGATACAACACGTGATACAGGCTTAAAACACATGACGCAGAAAACCACAGACTGGCTGCTCCTTGTCCATTTGTGTGCAAAAGGATGTGCATATAAAAACAGGATCAATGTGTCAGCATGTAGGCTACTGAATAACTTTATACAGCTGTTCAAACACGCGTAGGTTTGCTTATTGAGACATCGCAGTTTCACTTTATTGCAAATAAAGTTCAAAGACTTTGACCTGGGGACATTTTGGATTATTTCTCTGTAACTCAATTGCTTGTTATAATGGCACATATGTTTGGATTAATAACTTATGCTGCATTCATGTGGTATCGGAATGATCGGAAAAATGAAATTCCCACTGGAAAATTCAGGCGAACGCCCCCTCAAGTCGGAAAAACAACGTGGAAAATTGAGGGAATTCTTTCTACTAGGGATGCAAATTTTAAGCAATTTCTTTAAATCGATAGATGGCTGACTTAACAATCAATTATTGATTAATGATTAATAATTAATAAAATACGCTTGACGTTTTTCCATTAGAAAACTGTTTTAACCACTGACATATCAACTTGCGCAAGAAACGCATCGCGAAAGACTGCGACACATCGCAGAAAAAACTCTTTTTGAGTTAGTTAAAAGAAAGTATTAGTAGAAAACTACACTTTACATTGTAAATATTCTTTTTTATTGAGCCTTTTGTGTTCAGTTCAATAAAAGAATGTTGGAAATAATTAATAACTTTTTTATTCAACAAGCAGTTTGTTGTATTTTAGCAGAATACTGAAAGAGCAGAAAGGCAGAACTGAGTACACTTTATTATCTGAGTCAGTGGGCGCCCCGCGCTCAGCCGTGCTTTTCATCCAGGGTGCAGCCAGAGCAGGAGCAATGCAATCCAGATTACTTTGTTCCTTTATGTTACACTTTATCTCTTTACAATATCGTTATCGTGTTATTCAACACTGTTATCGAGTATCGCATTTTCCTCATATCATGCAGCCACAGTAACAAGTAAACACAGAGTTAGTTGAATGATAAAATAAGAAAATAATGACTTTATTATATTATCTACCTCGTGGCACAACCGCATACTACAGCAAATCTACACCACACATCCCTCGTCTTCTGCATTATCCGGTAATATTTTTTTTAATCTGTTAAATTATTAACAGTGATTAATAATTAACATCCCTACTTTCTACACGAGTTGCCGAGTTGGCGTCATATGATGCAGTAACATGGCAGACACAAGTAAACTTACCATTAAAAAGTTAATAATAAGGGACTTGTATTACTTGTATTTGTCATTTCTTTGCTCACGTGTGTAATATGGTTGTAACCGTTAGTTCCATGTATTGAATACACTTTATTTGTGTAGCAGCCTTCACACAAGAAAAAATGAAGATAAAACTGGGATAGAATCCCTTAATTCATGGAAACCATGATGTCAGAGGAACAACTCTGAAACTGGGACCATCGAGGAGCACGTGAACGCAGCAGCGTATTAAATAGTAAAAAGGTGCACCTGTAAATCTCTAAATTTATATTTTCTGACTAAACTACCTATTATAATATTCAAGCAATAAATTAGGCATCTATCAACTTTTGAGACAGGTACCTGTCTACTAATTGAAAATGGTAATAAATGATTGATGCTTTCAAGCTTCAGATGGATATGCTCGTTTTAAATATGGGGATTTTTATTTCTTATCTTTATTCGAGAGCGTGGTCAGAGAGAGACTCATTGATATCACCTTCAGATTCTGTATTAGTTTTCCCTCAAAACCCTGTCCTCGCCCTCACATAGCCCCTGCTGCTGGTGCTTACATCTGCTGTGTTCTGCTCACACTCAGGTAGAAATTGTTGCTTGCACAGACTTCCTGCGCTGCAGCTCCAGCTCTTCACACTCTGCTGCTTCTGTGTGAAACGTCTGCTCTCACATTTCTCCTCTGCACTTGGATTTTTTGTGCAATAACCCTGTCAAGAGTGCTGGACCAATAGAATACCAGGTGTAGTAAAATTCAAGCCCTTTTCAAGCACTTTCAAGGTGCCTAAAGGTAAAAATGTCCAGACTCTCGAAGCCTTTATCATCACACATCATTAATCCATTGGTACCAACCATGTTATGCTAGCTTGTCAGGAAGGGAGCTAAAGTTACGCTACCTTTTGGCGAGGGAAACTAGCATGGCCATTTTCAAAGGGGTCCCTTGACTTCTGACCTCAAGATATCTGAATGAAAATGTGTTCTATGGATACCCACACATCTCCTCTTTATAGACATACACACTTTATGATAATCTCATGCAGTTTGGGGCAAAACCTGCAGTTTTTCCTCATGCAGTACAAATGTGTTGTTCTTGCCTATTCTAAAATGATGTATTTGAATATTTCTGCATACTGGGGTCTTGAATTACATAAATTGGGTATCACTGGAAAGATAAGACTCCTATTCCAGAACAGAAGTGCTCGCCATCCAGTCGCCGAAAAAATGCAATTCTTACAGAAATCTCCAAATGTCAAAAGTTTGTGAAACCAAATCAATCAATTTTACGTTCCTCAAGGTCTCAGTGTCTTAATGAGGTATTTTTTAACCATTTTTATCAATTCTCAAAAATGGTTAAATTGTGCACCAAATCTGAGTAACAAATGGTATCAACCCCAAAATTGCTGCAACAACTTATGAGACATAATAGAACATTTTATGGTCATCATATACTTCAATCATAATGTTCTAAGACCTTATACACTCTAAACCTTCAGAATTTAATAGATGCCTAACCACAACAATGTTTACAGATTTATGACTAGAAAACCTTGAAACACAGAGCTGAGCTGCATCTCAAATTAATCTTCACTTCGTTCATATCTCATGTTGCACATGTGCAGTACCGATCGATGACAGCCGCATGTGTAGAACGGATGGTGTTTCCGGTACAGATCGGGTAGTGACGACCCTGACTGAAACCACGCCCACTTCTGTTTGACGAGAGCCTCCGCACAGAGACGACAGCCTGCGTTTATGAATTTACTGTTTATCAAACTTTATGATCAGACCACAAATTAGACAATAAATAGCTAGCTAGCACACCCCATGTACCATCTGCCTCACTCCAGAGCTTCCTCCCAGTGCAGCAGTCTGCCAGCGGCGGGGACCACAGGGTGTGCTAGCTAGCAAATTATTGTATAATTTGAGGTCTTATCATAAAGTTTGATAAACAGTCAATTCATGAACGCAGCTGTCGATGCTATGCAAAGGCTCTCGTCATACGGAAGTGGGCGTGGTTTTGATAGATGCAACAGGATCATTTCTCTGGTCTACACTACACCTGGTATTCTGTTGGTCGGGGACTTGACAGGGTTATTGCACAAAAAATCCAAATGTGAGTGTGAAGGGCTGAAGCTGGAGCGCAGGAAATCTGTGCAAGCAACAATTTCTATCTGAGTGTGAGCAAACAGTGTGAGCAGAACAGAGCAGGTGTAAGCACCAGCAGGGGCGATTTGCAAAGGCAGGGTCTTGAGGGAAAGGGTGACGTTTAATGTCGTCGACAACCTCTGTAGTCTCATTTAGCCACTTGTTAGCGAGCGCCTTTTTAAACACACGTAAAAAGCTTTGAAATGCACCAGCAGGGTATTTACAGACGTGTTTTATGTCGCAGAACAAAACGTTAAAATCTCTGAAGCTTGTGTTAACAACAGACATTATTTCAGACGTCCAGATGACGGAACCCAAAATGCTAAAATGCTAACTACAAACTGGAGCACCCTATTACCTGTCACTCACACTGGGAGGTAAGGAGACCTGTTAACACCACACACACACATCATGCACAACCATTCACACTCTTACATTTCTCACAAACACTCACACATGCACCTGCCTACACACATTCACTCTCACACATCGTCTCACCCTCACTCACACACACACTCGCTCTTTCACACACATAACATTTGAAGCGGCACTTTAAAAGCACACACACACTTCCTGGCAGAGTAAAGTGAGATAGCGGCGCTGTGTGTAAAGAGGCCCTGCAGAGGGTTTCTGACCTATGAAGGAGCGCCTCTTGGTGTTGAGTTCAGTGGCCGTGCGGACGCTGGTGCACAGACTCAGCATGATGAGCATGGTGGCGATCATGATGATGCTCTGCCACAGCAGCAGCGTCTCGAAGTAGCGGCCAAATCTGATGGAGGAAAAAACAGAAGAATGTAGGGCTGAACGATATGAGGAAAATATGCGATAAGGTTGTTAAACACTGCGATATTCACATCACTTCTGCCTTTCTGCTGCTTTCAGTATACTGCTAAAATGAAAACAAACTGCTTGTTGAACAGTCAGTACTGGGTACAGCGCTGCGCAGCCCTGCAAATAGCCTGTCATAATAACCCTATCATTCATGGCAGGTGTCACTGGTATTGTCCTGTTATGCTCTTTTATATCAGTAACAGTATTATTTTTCAGCAGTGATTCCTCTGGGAAACAGAGTTTGACTGTGATGTTCTGACTTATAAAGAAAACTGCTGAAAAGTAACAATGTGCTATTAGGCCTACTTGACAGCCTACATATTGACGTGCTGGCACTTCTCCACCTTTCATCAGCCGCTCCTGTCTCACTTCCTCCCGTCACTTCCTCCTGATCGACCGCCCCCCCGTCAACCACCACCTCCTCCCAAACTGGTTCCTCCTGATCCTCTGTCCAGCAGCACGCTGGAACTATTAACTTACTCGCTAACTAGCTGGTGTTTCATCATGTTAAATATTACACCACACACCGGGCTGGTGAGGTGTATTCAATAACTGAGCGACTGCAGCTGCTCTGCAGAGCAGACACTGGATTCATATTGATTTCAGCAGCATTTACATGTGATTTGGTTATTGAAAAATATGATTAACGATTTCAAATGGCTCTGATAATATAGGCAATGTTTTTCAGGTGATGTTTAACCTTATAGATTAAATTGTGCGCAATTTTGACAGTTTTCTGAGTGTTTTCTTACTTTTAGACGAGTCGACTAAGTTTTAAACTTCTGTTTAAACATAAAGGAATATAGTCGTTAGGAACATTCATTCATTCACTGTTTACAACTTTTTACAGCTTTGTCTTTGCTTAAATACCTGCCGGTTGGAGCGTGTGTGTGTGTGTGTGTGTGTGTGTACGCAGCGTGTCTGTGCGGACACTGCGGAGGATGCTGAAGTGAAACTGACAGAGCAAATTAAACTTAATATTAATTGAATACTACTACTGGGAGTCTACGACAACTACTACTAATAGTAATAATTTAATAACCTACATTAATGGGAAAATGAGCAAATTATCGTCCTGACATTTGACTATTGGCGATCACTCTGAATAGAGGCGATCCACCAGATCATCGTCTATCGGCACAACCTACTACACTTAAACAGCAGTACATTGTTTAGACTCTTGTCTGCTTCTCCAAACTGGGGCGTGCCGACCGCCGTCTACTGTAGATAATATACTGACTGTGGTACCTCATGCAACCACACTTCAAAAAACCCTGAACTATCCCTTTAAGCTCATTTCAAATCGAGTTCTAGCATCAGTCAGTAACCAGACAGCAGTTGTGTGTAGCATGAGACAGCAGAGCTGTGATGTGAGAGTGTGAGACCTTCTGTCCGATGGCTGACACCAGGTAACCGTGGCAGTGACACAGAGCTGTCACCGGTCCCTTCTGTTCCTTCTCGTACAGCACTTTGAACTTGTTCTTGGTGAGCGGCTGGCCCGGCTCTGGCACCACTTCAATCACATCCAGGATCACAATCTGAACACCAGAATCAAACCACGAGCTATCAGCAGATGTTTTCATCACCATGTGGGTAGTGAGGAGGGGTGTAACGCTTCTGAAACCAAGACCCAAACTGCGACGCAGACGTCCACCGGTCTCGTGTCGTTGCTTCCGTTTTCCGTGTCGCGGTCTCGTGAATGCAGCGTTATCTGCTTCTCAGAGACGTGGCTGCACGGTAGGGATGGGACAATGGTCGTTTTTTATCGTGGATCGCGATAAAAAACACGCAGAAAATGTTGAATTTCCATAATCGGGAATATCGTGAACATCCTCACAAACTGACTGCAGTTTACTACAGTGTCCTGTCTGTGAGGAAATATAAATCTTTCTTAAATAAAAAGTTGTAATTGTAATGTTTTGAGAAAAAAGTCGTAATGTTTTGAGGGAAAAAGTCGTAATGTTTCAGGAAAAAGTTGTAATGTTTTGAGAAAAAAGTTGTGATGTTTTGAGAAAAAAAAGGTCCATACTTTTTACAACATGGACCTTCAAACTCTCGACTCTGGACCCTCTGGGTTTGGACTTCTGCTCCTTCTCTGGTGCTAATTTGCCTCTTGTGGATCAATAAAGTGTTAAATAAAACCTTGAAGTTATTATTGTTAATTTTCTGTCGATCAACTGAATTGATTAACAACTTTAAGCAGTAAAAAAAAAAAATGCTTCCTGCATTCACACACACACACACACACAGGTCATGGCTTCAAGCTTCTGTATTTATATTTAAGGATAATAATAAAAACATCATAAAATGTGTTAAAATTACTCTGACGTGAATGCAAGGTGAGTGTAAACACATGTGTGTGTGTGTGTGTGTGTGTGTGTGTGTGTGTGTCCACTGATCAAAGATCAATACAGGTGATTGATTGGTGTTTATACTCACCATGCCCCCCAGGTGAACGTCCTGGTCGTCGGTGAGGATGAGGATGATGTTGCTCGGTTTGACAGCAGCACACCTGACGCAGCAGGTGAGCAGCGGCGCGAGGAGCAGCGCGAGGAGTGTGACGGCTGCAGGGGGTCCTGTCTGCCTCGCGCCAGATCCCAAACCTGC
>JAOVVB010025817.1:0-15861 GCA_028570985.1 Heterobranchus longifilis | reverse complement strand
GTAGGTAACAAAACATAGAACAGTGGGTATATGTACAGGGAATATTGAGAGGAAAGCTATGAGCTGAGAACTCCGGTATGCAAAGTTTAAAAAGTGCAGAGTTCACAGGTGTGCAAGTTAACAGATGTATGTAACGTAATACTACATTACATGTCTTCCTGCTTTGCTCCCCTCATAATTACTACAGCCACTAGAGGGCGCCGCCTGACAGTAAACATCAGTATGGGTTGTAAAAAGCTGCTTGTACAAACGACCTTCTGCGTGGTGTCTTTTCTCGGGGAGGACAGTCTCAAGAGAAAATGTGCCTTGAGCCTGGTTATTGTCTGTGTAACTTGCTTTATCTCTTCCCTTTAATTCTTACTGAAGTTATACGAGCAGTATGACAGCTCATATTTAGGGAGTAAATCCCTCTTATATACTAGGAAATAAAAGTAATACAACTGAATTAAAAAGAGCGTATCACCAGCGCATTTCAAAACAAAAGCTAACGTGGATAAAATAAGTAGCAACAAATTCACCATGCAGTACAGAAGAAATGAGCTGGTAGAGTCCACTGTGTATGTCTTTATATAATTCTCACTCATGGGAGCTTAGAATGGCAGTTTTTACTGTAAAAACCCTTTAATGCAGCTAATATTTCCTCCTATAATAATTATCTGCGCTCCACAGGCCCCAATAAGTGTTTGTGCCTGTGTGTAAAAGTGTGTATAGTATGTGTGTAATGCCTCGCCCTTCAGTAGCAGGTGTGTTTTAACAAGCTAATCAAACTGTGTCCACCTGTTTTTAATTCGAGTGAGACGTTTCTGAAAGACCCGCGGGCAGCTGGTAAAGGCCGAGGATTACACTCAGCAACTGTAGAACACATGGCTACGCTCGCGCACACAGATGTGCACAAGTGCAGACACACACACACCTTATATTTGTTCCGCATTACGCTGCAATCCAGCAGGTTCTGGGGAACTGTAATGAGCTGAGCTGCTGCTTTGGGAATGCTTATTACGTTTCTGTCAATAACTGGCTTTCCATCCAAGTTTGTTTTTTTTTTTTAATTTTTATCCAAAATATGAATTGAATTAGTCGGGCTGAATGGCAAAGGCAAATGTGATCACATTTCTTCATTATCACTCAAACAAAAAGTTTTTGCAGATGCATTAAAGTACATTTGGTGAATTGTTATTGATATTTAAATGTGCATCATGACCTTGTCATTCAGTGCGTGTTGTCAGATGTACTAAAGTTCCAGTCATCATAATTGTGTTGGCCGCGTTGTGCAATTGGATTTTGCCATGTGCATTTTTAAAAATGAAATACAGCCACTAACAGCTGACATTGAAGAGCTATTAAACTAGACATCAGTTACTGGGAAAAAAAAACTCTATTTGTTCATTCTTAGTGATGTATTTTCTGCCTCTAATTAACATTGAATTTATTTCACATTTCAAAAGCTCACTTATAAAGTTTTCTCAAAATGTTGCAGTAAGTCCTGTGTACGCAGTGTGTGTGTGTGTGTGTGTATTTGATTGTTTGCATGTGATTATGTGTGTATGGGAGAAACCGCAGACCTGCCCAACACTTAATTCTGTGCCTCTGCTGTGCCAGGCCATCTTTTCCTCTTGTCTGCAGTATTGATTCGTTCATTTCTTTTGCATTTGTTCCTCCATTCTTCCTGCCCTCCTCTTTGCCCAACCCATTCTTATTATTTTAATGATGACAGACTTATGCATTGGCCGGGCGCATGTAGAGTAATTATGGGGAAATGAACCTGCGGGATGCACGGGCCATTGACCAGCATATTGACTTTGACTGCCACCACAAGCAATTAAACTTAAGCTGCTCGGCGTCTATAGAAGCCCCCACCTTTCTTTATTACCCCCCCAACAGACACAAACACACTCAAACTGGATGCAAGGTCGCCAGAGAACAGTTAGTCAGCATGTTTTTCTAGGGCTCCAGAATGGTGCTTTCTAAGAGTCAAAACAAAACATCCATTGCATGCAAAAATGTGGTTCTTCAACCCCTCTTTTCTCTCGACACCTCGAGTCAACGCACGATCCTTTACCATGCATGAGACGGCGCCGAAGCTGACACGGTCTTGGCCCTCCCCCAGCGTGGACTTCTTACTCCAAGAACTCTAGTGTTTTGACATGCCTTTATCAAACACTTCTGCCCCATGGCCGGCGGCGAGGCACCGACACCGGGGATATAATCCATCTGTTGAGCCATCTCTGAGTCACAGAGAGCTCATCCAGTGGGATGGGTGTGGAGAGCTGCGAGTCTGCAGCTACGGTTGTTCTCTTGAATCAGATTTAGGAGGAGTGTTAGTGAGAAGTTAGTCGGCCCAAAGCTGGAGGGATTGAAAGTTGGAAAAAAAAAACGAAGGTTAAAAAAGGGACATACAACACTCCTAAAAGTAGAAGGGCTCAGTAGAAATATAAAGGGTGCTTTAACTCATGCTCATGGATGGAATCATGTTTAATCACTATAATCTTGAGAGATTCATCTCCTCATGTTCAATGGTAAATCTTCAATAATCCTGTCATATTTAATTAAATCCGGCATTAACTGAATTTTTGATCACTCGAGTCCAGTGGACACAAGCTACATAAACCCAACATTAACGTAATGTCAAGTTGATTTTGCAAACTTGTTAGCAAATAGTTGCCTATATACATCTGGCAGATATGGAGCAATATATATATATTTCTTTTTGGCCATTTTATGCTTTATTTGATAGTGACAGCAGAGGGAGACCGGAAATGTGGGGAAAGAGACGTGCAGCAAATGGTCCTGCCAGCCGGGAATTGAACGGGAGACTCGCTGTTTAGAGCATTTGCACCCATGCGCCCTGACTACTCGGCTATCGGGGCTCCCAGATATGGAGCAGTACCAACATTTATTTAGAGTTATGTTTGTTTCCACGTGATGAATGTAAGTCCAGTATTCACTTTCCTGTTGGCTCTGTTTTGCTTTCCACCAATTGCTGAGGGAAAATCTGTCTCTTTAGCTGCTAAATATTCCTTATGTTCATTTAGTACTTGGCAACTAGCGTACAATTGGTTTTGGAGCTTTTTTCGTGGTGAAAACAACTGCCTGCTGTGGTAGTCTCAGTACTAAACCACTTATGAAGAGCTTCATTGGTCAGTGTGCTTCTGTCCTGCTGCAACATCCACCATCTTGCTGCAAAGTCTGGGGCAGCTGGATGTGCAAAACTGGTTTTAGCTAGTTACTTGGCTAAAGCTAGCTAGTATTCATGACATATTTATGACAATGCATCCGCCATTGATTTTTCCCTTCTCCTATGTTTCCAGATATCCCCCCTTGTATTTCATCTCTTTTTTTCCCCTAATTGAATTTCCCTGAGAATCACCCAAAGCACTCACCTGTCTGCACAGTGAATTAACTGACTATCCATGTGGCACATTCGTTCGTATTCTCCTTTGATGGGCCTTTTTATGGAAGACTTTGATATGTCACTGTAGGAAAAGTTGGATGTAACAGGTGTAAATAATACATTCAATTAATTATTTATTTATTTATTTATTTAATTATTTAATTAATTTAATTAATTAATTTCCATTTAGTTCCTTCAGTTTCAGGGTCCTGTTATTGTGCATGCTGGCTCTCTGTCACACTGTCATGGCTCAACACATTCTCATAAACCGTTTGTAAAATATCATATGAATGTATGCACAGCAGTTCCTACATATCATGCGAACATGTGTCCCATTTTAAATACATGGCCCGGTCGCATGATAGACACGTCATGAACATCACGATTAACGTTGTGAAACAGGAAAATTCAGTCGATTTAGACAACAACAACAACAACACTTTGTTAGGTTAAGGCAACAAAACAACTTGATATGGTTTGTAAAAAAAAAAAACACTGGGATTGCAATAAAATTGAAATAAAATTCCTACTTCTGGTTTAAATGCATGTCCCGGTTGTGTGATAGACACGTCATTAATGTTGTGATTAACTGTCGGTAGGTTTAGGCTACAAAATGACTTGGTATGGTTAGTAGAAAACCACATAATTGGCATTAAAATGTCTCATAATCATGTCTCATAATTACGTGCTATATGTAAGAATTACAGTGCATTAATTTGGACACTTGAATAGAACAGAGCCATTAATGATATTAGTGACACCTGAAAGGTCTAAGGTCTAAGCTGCTTTGTTGTTTTAGCTTTCTTGTTAGCTGTTAATGCATCTGACCGTGGGATGAATAGTGCGGTGCATTTGAAGAAACGATAGCAAACATAAAAACCACAGAGCAGCGGCGTGTGCAGTAGCTGCTGAAAGGAAAATTGCAAAGTGTGTATGCTAATCGTATGAATACATGCTTGTAGAGCTGTTTGACAAGAACCCTCTTAAATTAGCATGTGAATGTCAGCACAGATACATTCACATTCCCATCACTCAAATCTGTTTTTACCACTTTTCAGCTTCCTAATTGGCACTCAAGGAGATGGCCGTCGGCCATGGACCTTCACTTCTCTCACTGAAAGGCAGTGACATTGCTTGAGTTTTAGTGGACACTCACGTCGTCCATTCATATCCTTCATTGACAGAATGGGAAATTCTCCTTGCTGACTGGGTATGCATGAAAGATGTGAAAAATGCAGGGAAATGTGGCCCGTGGCATAATTTCTGTGCTTGCATTGATCAGATGTGACAGATGACAGGGAGCTTTACAGCGCTAACAGCTCAAAAATCAAAGCTTTTCTTTTTCCACCCATCCAATTGGACATCAGAACATGATGTTTTTTCTGATATCTACATATGTGTCATTAGCATGTTTGTGCGTGTGGGTCTGTGTGCTTGAGTGAGCACATTTCTCAGTCGCTACACGTGTTTCTGTGAACAGTAACATTACACACAGTCTCACTGGGACTGTATTTGAGTGCAGAGTTGCATATTTTCAGGAGTGCGCCCTCCAGCCATTTCTATCCCTCTCCCCTTCTGAGAGTGATTCAGAGCGGTGGATTAGTGTTGACTGTCAAACAAACAGGCCTACCGCTGTGGCTGTTACAGACCTCCTTAGTGTCCTGGGGACTGTGAGCATATATTGACTAAATAACTGTAGGCCAGTGTTTTAACTCGCTGCTGACACTGTGTCTGAGGGGAGAGGATTTAGGCTGTCACAGCACACACAGGTCAGCTGTCATGTCAGGCCTGCCACTCAACACAAGAACGTGTGTACATTGAAATGTTATTGTAGAGATTTAGACGTCTTTATGAAGGTTCACAGTCTTTTAGGTTCTGGGATATCTTGCAGTAATTCAAAAGCAACTGAACTTAAAGGTTGAGTTTGTAGTGTTCAGTGGCATCTAGTGGCAGATTACAACGAGCTGAAACTTCTCCCGTGTGCCAAGTGTGTAGGCAAACTACGGTGGCCGGTGCAAAAACCTGAATGGCACTATGTAGAGCCAGTGTTTGTCCGTTCTTTGGCTGCTGTAGAAACATGACGGTGCAGCATGTGGATGTAAACAGCTCGTTCTAAGGTAACGAAAACATGGCAATTCTTAGTTTCAGGTGATTTAGTCTCACGTAGCCAGATCTGCACAGCACTGTGTCCGCACTGGGGGAAAGTCTGGATTCAATGCACTTTCACTCCTGGATAGTGAAAAAAAACTCCCTGGCATGTTTGTATTTGCTTAAACCAATCACAATCATCCTGGGCGGCGCCACGCCCCGACAGTGCCTCTGCAAAATAGTGTCGGGAAGTAACACCTCCACGAAAATGTTGTGAAGATTATTCTTTGTAGATCTTTACAATCATTCACTGAAAGAACAGAGCAGGCCTGCCTTACTGCACGATCCAAATCTTCAAAACTCAGAGGTTGTTGTTTGTTTCCCGTAGCAAAGGGACTTTGAAAACGGGAACACGGACACAGATTTCCTTTCTGGACAGGAACTAAGGCTTTATCCTGGCATTGTTTGGTAAGCCCGTCAGACTATGCATAATGTAAAGAGCAAAGGACCCACTATAGAACCCTGTGGCACACCAATAAAGAGTAAAAACCTTGGTTGCTGCATCTGCTTGAGTTGTTACTTACTGATGCTATTGTCAAAGCCAAGGTCTTCTTAAGAAAAATAAAGATGGTTGACACTACGACATGCTTTTGATAATTCAATTAATATTTTAAGGCGCTGCTTCTTTTTATCATCATTACTTTACATGTAGTTGCCAAGTGTTTTAACTAGACTGGGGTATGAGATTGAGATTTCGCACAGGGACATGTTTTCGATCATCTGCTCCATGTTTCATGTTGTACTTTAATGCGTTTCATCACAAAAACTTGCCATGCGCTACAACAAGGTTCACTGCACATGTCGACTTTGTCAAAAGCACTGACAGCCTCCATGGGATTCAGAGGGAGGCATTTTTGTTGCTATTCAAACCACAGATTCCCCAGGCACACACAAGAATGGTCCAAGCAACTAAACAGAAAAACAATATAATGAATGATGCATCCTGGCCTGAGAATCAAAAATCAAACAGATCATTCCTCTGGGGAAAAAAAGATTAAAAAAAACACTCTTCATGATAAACAGCTGCGGTCTTTAGATGTCTATCGCTACTGTGACAGAGTAATAACAACAAACAACATGAGACCAATTTCCATAAGAGCTGGGTTGATAAGATGCACAATGTTTGGCAGTAGATTAGTTTCATTCTGTAATGAAGCTATCAGCAGCCATGATTAACTAAACAAAAGAAAAGGCAGCCGAGGATCATGGCACTGCTTAACATGAAAAAGCAACAGTGACCGCATCCACTCCACAGCCTCGCAAAATGGTCCATCCTTCAGATATACAACTGCACTGAAGGTCAGCCTATATTAAAATAATTGGACACTGCACAACAGAGAGTGGGATGGATCACTGTGGGTTACTGAGCAGTTGTTTGACATTAGTGGGGTTATTTTTCTATTATCAGTAGAACTAATGGCATTGTATAACACAGATAAAAAAAAAATACTCTGTCGGTATCACGGTATTCCAGGGTATTTAGAAATCCTGATGATATGAATTTCAATAACGTCGAAAATACAGACGCTCCTCTTTATACTATTACTATTACTCCTCTATATCTAAAGAACATACTGTTTACATATATCTACTGTTTCTATCTGTTACCCACTGTTTTTATTTATTTGTATATATTATTATATTATTGTTATATATACTTTTGTGTTTTTTTGTTCTTGTTATGCACCGTATCACCAAGACAAATTCCTTGTATGTAAAAATACTTGGCAATAAAAATGATTCTGATTCTGATTCTGATATATGGAGATGCTGTATCACGTGTGTATTCACGTTACTCGCAAGAGCTGTAGGCACCTACAACGTTTCTTTCATCAACCACGGCGGAAATATCAACTATTGCTGCTTTGTACCTGTTGTGGAAGTCCCAGATACATCTGAAAACTAAACAGCGTTGTGTATGGATTCATAATATCACCCGTAGGAACACACCGCTCGGTGAATTTCACTACTTTCTTCAGGAAGTAATGTTGTGTCGGGATGACTGACAGTTACAGCGCAACTTCAGGTACAGATTATGATTCTTAATTGCAATAAACAGCACAAAAGTACACCGAAATGACATGATGCTGATTTGTAAAAAGTATGAATTAATGCTTTGTCAGGTCTGTCCGCAAGACGACATACAAACAACTTTTAAAAGTTCAGAGGGCATGATGGCAGCTGCTAATACAGCGGTATGAACCCAAAATAAACAGATTTTGCAGTGATCAACAGTTCAAAAGTACACTGAAATACCTATATCATAATGAAGATGAGTAAAAAGTCTGAATTCATGCTTTTTCAGGTTTGTCCACAAAAGTAAACAATGTTTTTTTTGTGAATTTAGTTCAGATCCATCAACATTTCGCCACATAAAGATTTTTTTTCCACACAAATACCGTCATGTACCGTATATCCCGGTAAAATGGCAAGACGGTATGAAGGTATGAAAAAATAGATACCGCTCAAGCCTAGCAGCTTCTGGAGGCTGCCATGTTCATTACAGCATGACTTAGTGGAATCATCAATAGCGTATTCCCATTTTCTGATATTTTTCAGTTAGCTGGATGAATATCATTACTGTATCTACTGTGTTAAATACAAATTATGAAAGTGCAGTAGAGCATGTGGTTCTGCCTTTACAGTCACAGGGAGTGAACTGTCCTATTTCCAGGAGAAAAGTCAGACAGACAAGGGGATTGATAAGGAATGAGGCTGGCCAATAATGATGAGATGCTGATGTAAAATTAATAAGACCCTTTCACAATCAGAACCGACCTTTCCGAGTGTTCCCATTTCCCTTGAATTTTAAGTTGCATAACTAAGAGTCAAGTTCAGGAGGTCTAATGTGGCTCTAACATTTTCTTAACCTTTATTTATCAGGGGAACAGCAGCGGAATAAGTTTGCTCCTAAGTTTTGTATTGTTACAGTTCCACAACATTAACACATTCACTGCTGAGCAGCTGAGGGCCCAATGCCTTGCTCAAGAGCAAATCAATGGTATTTATTGAAAGAGCGGAAAGTATTGCTTAGCTGATTTCCTCAACCACATGCTGTGTTGATTTGAAAGAGAACTATTTTTTTTTATAGCTAGAGAGACCTTGAAAACTTGCCTTTACACTGCAAAGTCACAAACAACCTCAGAGAGGGACAGTGAAGTGCATTTCAAATGCTCCGAAATCTCAAAAAGGACAAACCCATCTTCAGATTTTTAGCATCTCTTCAGTCCAGTGTGTGTGTGTGTGTGTGTGTGTGTGTGTGTGTGTGTGTCCACCACTACATAGACACATATTTCACATGGGTACTTTGGCTAGCTCTCCTTTTGACATTTTAAAGGCAGGTACTAAGTGCCTTCAATAAAGTAATCCACCGTAAGGAGTGAAAATAAGCAAGACACTTGATCTCCCCGTAAAAGTCACTGCAGACAGGCTGCAAATGCTGTCAGCGACACAAATTAACTGTGTGTGGTGCTCACATATCTCTTCATTTGAGTGTGCGATTGTGTGTGGAAGTGCTGCCCTATCAATCATGATCACACAGCCGAGAGTGTAATGACACATCCCATCAATCTTAAGTTTGGTAAGAGTGTTTGTACAGTAGATAGATGTGTGTGTGTGTGTGTGTGGTATGAGTTGGATCATCCAGGCAACACGGCGTGCTGACAGGGTATCTATCAAACACACGGAAACATTAGAATGTGACTGTAACTACTGTACAGTTGCATGAATGAAAAAAAAAAAGACAAAAACAGAAAGATATGGACAAGTATGCCACTTCAGCTTAAGGAAAAAAAATATATTTTACTGAATATACATACTTCAGATAGCTGAAGTATGAAAGTAGTCCAATAATTTCCCTAATAAAAAAATGAAAAGAAAATGAGCAGTCAACACCATGGCTGAGAATTTTTACCTTGAACTGCCAACAACAGTCTCAAAAATCTGGATTCAGACAGACAGGTTTTATGACATCATATGTCTAAGGAACCAATCAAGTCAACTTGTGGCTGGACCTGAGGCCAGATCCAGAATTTCTTAATGAGGGAGAAGAGTACATGTGCTTCCAGCCACTTTTTCAGAGTTTTTTTTTTACTCTTTTGTGGGAAAACCATGTTAAACAAAGTAGGACTTCAAACGTTTGCCATAATATATATATTACTTTATTACAACAATGCAACTCTGTTACTTTATGCTTTTGAAATTTTGAAGATTGAAAGTTTTGGATTATATCTTGTAATTCTGTATCTTTACATTGCAATTCCACTCCTGGAACGTTCTGGACATCATCCTGAAAGAGGGTCCTGTATGCTGTGCACAGAGCCCTCTGGAACAGACTTGTGATTTGGGGCAAAACAAATTAACTTAATTTTACTGGAATTGACACAGCTAACAAGTTGGCAAGAGAGCCATCGGAGCCATTGTCCCAGGTGTGACTGATACCTTTAATGTAATTATTACTAATACCCAAATCAACTATGGAGGATTGTTGTAGAGGACAATTTAAACAATTTAAATTTGCCACCTGCCTTGCAGGCTCTGATAGGATAAATTTGCTGATCAAGGGTCGCCACATCTCTCGCTCTGGGTTTGCAGTTTCGAGGAGGCATTTTCAATTATTCTCTTGTGTTTTGCAATTTAAATATATTGGTTTAAAGTTGTGTATACTGCTGCATATGGCAGGACCAATGACCTAAGCAACCGCTTGCTAGTTTCACCTTAGGCAAGAGCCTCGTGGCTTCAACTCTGGATTTCCCATATTTGCAGCTTCCCATTGTTTTGGTATGATAATTGGCTTTTCTGTTCTACAGTTGTGCCAGGCTCCAGCATCTTAAGGGAGAAGAGGATCTTCAGTTACCACCTCAGCTGTGCCAGGCTGACACTTGAGTACAGCACTGGGATCCCCTCAGTGGCAGATCTATTGCTTTGTCATCTGTTCTGCCCCCAGAGAAAGTCAACCTGTAAGTCAAGGCAACCTTAATCCTTCATGATTTTACCAGGAAGAACACCATCAAGGAGGGAAACATGTCGGAATACTGCTGCACTTAGTGCTTTAGTAAAGAAGGCGAGGCTGTCCAAGTGCTGGAGGCAATTTCCTCATACAGTACCTCCATGCAAAGGGTGCCGTACCTTGACAACAACAATTGTTAGTCTCCAATCTGCCAAAACATATACACTCTACCCACTTCACTTGAATATAAAACCAAGTGCATGACTGAGGCTCTGTCTATGTGCATATTTTTTCTTGGTTTCCACACCACCTCCATGTCAATAAATATCTCCGTCCACATTAGAACACAAACACTCGCCGGGCCAGTAGGTGGCGATGAAGTCTACGTCAACGACACGTCAGACACCAGAGAAGCAGAATCTGAGCATACAATGAGCTGATATAGCTTTAGATTCGGCGGTAGTAACAAATCAACAATAGAAGCAAATTATTTCTTTATCTTTCTGGTACACGGTCCAAGGTGCTGTGACGAAACCGAAATGTCACATGTGGACGGACGACAGAAGGCGTTTACAAAAATATCCGTTTTAGTGACGTAAAACTCATTCAAACATTCAACACATTCAAAACCAATATCAGCTACCAACAATAATAAACATTCCTTAAACATGTGTCATAAAAATATGAAAGGTAGTATATACCGGTGCAGAGTTTAGAACTAAAAATTAGAGAACAGAGGAAACTAACTCTCCCAATTTTTAATGAAGGGAAGCAGCTTCTTGAATTCTAGCAGAACACGCTAAAAAATTCATCCTCATCTATAGCACTGGGGTTGTCAGGGTGGAGGAGGTGGAGGACTGTAGCCACTCCAGGGATTGAACTTGCTCATACATATCTGCCTGGCCTATCATTTTCCCATCCACTGCTCAACCCACTTTTATTTTTCTCCTTTTTGGATGTCTCTGGAGCTCTAATATTTTTTTCTTTTTGCAGATTTCTTCTGATTTAGCCAGAAAGATGTAATAGTGCAATTAATATACTCTTTTTACTTAAAGCTTGGACAATATGGACCTGTCCCATAGACTACAAGCTAGGTGAGCTGTACACACACTGCCTCATCTGCTGTTTGTGCAGAAAAATGGCTACAAGCTACCACTCCCGACACAGCAGTTTCACAGTTTTGGCAGGTTCAGTACACAGAAGCCACATGTAAACCACCAGAGCAGCAGCGTGTGCTACTTAATCAACAAATCTGGTGCACTACTGTCGCAGTACTTTCTTCAGATTATTCACCAGACCTGCAGCACAATTTATCTCAGGAGTTCTGCTCTGCAATTCAAAATGCAGATTATAAATGCACAAGGATTCTCCTCCAGAGGTTGTTTTTTTTTTTTTTTTACCTTGGCAGGGGACTTGCAGACTGTACTTGAAACAAGGGCTTAGCAAAAATATTATCAACCACGTCATGTCCTTCCTGTGGTAATGAAACTTTGGACCATTGCTTTTTAACTATTAAAAGGGCCTACCATTCACTTTGGCGTGACCATGTGCCTGTTCTCTATTTGACTGTATACAACCACTTTAAGAGCGTGCACCCCACATACAGAGGCTAAAGTCCTCACCACAGGGTTTGACTCCCACTTGCGGCACTTTTCTGCATGTCGTCCCCTCACTCTTTCACCCTTTTCCATCTACTTTCGGCTGTCAATACTATAATAATATAGTACAATACAATAATATTTTTAAAAAGCCATAAACTGCATAGCTCAGATATTGAATTGTTTACACTTCTCTATAGTTGTGTGTGGCAAATGACAATTCAGGGTTGAAAGGTGGCTATGTACATTTTGCTGTGAAACAGGTCCACAATTACCATGTATTGGTATGCTGTGAATCCCAACTGACTCCATCTACCATCCTTTGCAAAGCAGCAAACTGCCAATTCTTTTAGTGCCACTTTTTACATGGACGAGAGTTTTACACTCAAAACACAGGTGTTATGTAAAATATTCCTTTAGGCAATTTGTGAGTTTCAAGAGAGACACACGTATTGCAACTGCGAAGGTTTGACTTTCCAGCTGAGTTAGCATAACAAATAAGAATTGCCAATATGTGGATGATACACAGAGCAGCAGAAAATGAAACCTGCTTACTTTGCACTCACGTTCATTGTAACTGAATGCAATTGATCCACTTACTGTCTCTTCTTTTTGTTGTGCATTTCCTCTCACCCACACGCACACGCATGCACACACACACACACACACACACACGCACACACACACGCACACACAGAGGAACAGTACAATATGTAATTAAGGCTGAACTACATTGTACCAATGATCTACACACTGGTAATTAAATCTAATCTGTGTGTGTCTCCTCAGTGCAAGCATGTGTGTCTTTGCATACGTGCGTGTATGAGTGTGTGTTTAATGTCATAAGGCCAGATAAGTGCAATGCCACACTCCCGTCCAGTTAATTAATTCAAATGTCCACCGTTAATTAATTTCACACAGAGGATTGTGACCGTTCCCCTGGAAACAACCTGTGAATACATATCACCGGCAGGGACAAGGTGTGTGCTGCGGTGTGTAAAAATGCACTGTCAATGTCAGTGCATTTTTGTGTGTAAGTGAGAGTGTGTTTTCATTATGAGAATGTCAGAATTATATGAACGTCAAGTACAAATGTATAGTACATTTGTTTAAACACATAGGAGGAATATTTGTGTGTGTTCGTGTGTGTAAAAGGGGGTTTTAACAGAGTGAGCTGTTAAATGTATTATATGAATTTACATATTAATTTGTACTGTCGTTCAAAGTAGTGTGTATATAATTGTATGTCTGTGAAACAGACAGGACAGTAAGAAGGATATACACAAATGAGAGGTTAGGCTAGACCAGCCTTGGTCATATGAGACTATTTTTCATGTATCTTCACATATCATGCTATGGGTTTGAGCCAGTGTAGTTTAACACAAATCCCTCTCATGTTAGAGCATATATTCTACACACTTAATTTGCCATGGTGATTACACTGAACAAATGCTTTAACACACTTCAGTAAATGCATAGCTCTGGCTGTGCAATGGAACATCTCTGTCTCGACTGTCCCTCTACCTAATACAGGCCCTCTTTTTCCCACTGATGCTATTACTGAAACTAGCTGTGGGCTAAAAGATAAATTTGTCGGTACAAAGCTATCTGCTCGCCTGATCATTATGCCAATTACTGCACAGAAACCAGGATGGGGGGTGTTCAAACTTGAATATACAGAGGAAACAGAAGAAACTCAGCTCTGCACGCTTTCTTTTTGCTTGAAATTGTGGCTGTTAATGCTGAATCCATGCTTGTTATGGAAGTAATGCACTGTAATTCATACATAATGGGAGGTGGGGGGGCTTTCACCCAGGAGACCGGAGTTCGAGTCCGTGTGTATCATGCGTCACATCATGTATTTAAACGGAACATGGAAGTAGGGATTTTAATGCCAATCCCTGTGTTTTTTTCATAACTATACCAAATCATTTTGTTGCCTAAAACTAACTAAGTATTTTTGTTGCCTAAACTTACCGGATTAGTCCTGTTTCACAACATTAATCGCAATGTTGATGACGTGTGTATCACGCGACCGTCACATGTATTTAAAACAGAACACGTATTATATATACAAACTGTTGTGCATACGTTTTCGTATTCGTTATACAACCCGTTTATGAGAATACGTTGCAGAAGGGACAAACACACAGAGCTAAAAGTATAGAGTTAACTTTGGGTTTAGGTAATAAAGTCTAAAATAAAACTGCACTCAAGAAGAAACCCAGCCAACGACCAACGACCCTGAGTGTGTGTAGTTCCCTAAATCAAATGTTAAATGGAGTGTTGGCTCACAGCTGATGGCCTTGTGCTCAATGGTTACTACAGTCTTTATGCCAGCAATGCAGCATTTATGGATGTGGAGGGATATACTGCCGAGAGCCAGGATTAGTCACAAGGAAGGTAATAAGGTCTTTGAGAGCAGGTATTGCTTTTTAAAAAAAAAAAAAAAAAATAGTTTATTAAGGAAGGCATATCATTTCATGGGTATCCCCACTGGGTGGTGTAAGAAAGGAGAAGAGAAAGTCTTAAAAATATATGATTACACATTTTATTTCTGTTAGTAAAGGTCTGAATAACATAAGCCGAATAATATAAAGCAAATAAAGCTCTCTATACAAGCGTTAAGTCATGAATTATGTAACAGTATTTTCTTTTTCATGACTTTCATGCTGACAGCTTCTGAGAAAACAGCCCAAGTTTAACATATTACCTGCGGTTAGAGTGCAGGGTGTTGTATTGGAGAAGCTTATAAGCTACATTGCATCTATGCAGGCTGGTCTCATTCCCTGTTCGTAGCAATGACTATGAAAAATAATGCACTGTAATGTGTACATATAGCATGTAATTGTGAGACATGCGGCCCAGGTTTAAAAGAATCAAAGACATGCTCTGGGTGGGCGGGGGAGGAGGTGGTTGATGTGGCGATCACACGCTGGACTTTCACCCGGGAGTTCGAATTTGAGTCGGTGTGTATCACGCGACCGTCACATGTCTTTAAAACAGAACACAGAAGTAGGGATTTTAATGCCAATCCCCATGTTTTTTTTACTAACCATATCGAGTCGTGTTGTTGCCTAAACCTAACTAAGTGTATTTGTAGCCTAAACCTACCAAATTAGTCCCGTTTCACAACGTTAATTGCGACGTTAAAGACGTGTCTAGCACGTGACCAGGACATGTATTTAAAATGGGACACATGTTGATATGATATTATATGAACTGTTGTGCAATACTTTCCGTATGATATTATACGATGTGTTGATCTATGACACATGGGTTGAAGGGGTTTCATCTACTCTGAGCTTCTCCATGCTACAATAACGTATGGAGACACATCCACCATCCAGCTCCATTGTTGGCCGATGTTTGTACTTTCAGTTTGGTGCCTGAATCTTGGTTGGTTTGACCAAGATGGCGGCTGGGACACCTTCTCAGTTAATGCCAAAATCACAGTGTTAATTTTGGCAGCTTTAGATTTAGTCTTAGTTTTTAGATGAAAATGCTCATTAATTTGTCACATTTTAGTCATTTTATCCTTCATAGCTTTAGTCTGGTTTTAGTCGACGATAACTCAAACAGTTTTAGTCTGGCTTTAGTCGAAGAAAAGTCATTACTTTTAGTCAAAATGTTTTCTCTCTTTAAACTAATTAAATTAGGCTAATACAAGTATCGCAAGTTGTTGGTTTTTCTAAGTTAACATAAGTTAAAATCATTCAAAGTGGCCTTTAACATCAATAAAAAAAACATCATACAAATGATTAATCATCAACCTT
>JAOVVB010025808.1:0-15861 GCA_028570985.1 Heterobranchus longifilis | reverse complement strand
TTTTATATCATATTAAACTGAATATCTTTGTGTTTTGGACAAAACAAGACATTTAAAGACATCACCTTGGACTTTGAGAATCTTGGATGGACATTTTTCACTATTTTCTGACATTTTATAGACTAAACGATGAATTGAGGAAATAATCGGCAGATTACTTGATTATGAAAATAATCGTTAGTTGCAGCACTAAAATGATCGCTCCAGATTGCGTGGTCCTCCGTGACACGGCGCGTGCCGTGTAAACAGCACAACTACTTAACATGGACTCCGAATGGAAGCGGGCAGAGCTCCCCGGCGCTTTGCAGCAAATCGCGGCGGTTCCGTGCCTGATGTAAACCAGGCCTTATCCTCTGGGGACCATGAGCGTCTGCATCAAATTTCATGGTAATCCATCCAACATTGTTGAAATATTTCAGCCTGAATCAAAGTGGTGCACAGATGGGCCGACACTGCCATTCCTAGAGGCTACAAATCTATTTCCTGCACAAACGTAGTCACCTGAGGCCGACTCTTCAGCAGACTAAGAGAAATGGCACCAGAGCCGCATCCCACTTCCAGGCACGTACGCTGAGCGTCTGCACCGACGTCAGGCCCGGGCTTCATCTGCAGATCACTGAGCACGAGCTCCACCAGCTCCTGCACCAACACGGAGAAAAACACTGCTCTGGTTATGTGTGATTGATCATTTGGGGTTTCATTGCCTGTTTTGCTCCCGTCACACCTCGGTTTCAGGTCTTGGTATGAACACGGGCGGTCTCATCTTCAGTGTCAGATCTCTGAAGTCCCACTCCTCAATCACATACTGCACGGGCATTCTGCATCAAACACACATTTATGAGTATTCTCAGTAAAAAAATTTAAAAGAAATCTGTGTGAATGAAAATTTTACATCACAATTATCCGGGACAAAATAATTGCGATCTACGATATTATCCCGATAATCAACGAAATATGCTTAAAACTCTGAAACGGCAATAAAACACGCTGGAATCACTTTACCTTACATTTTCCTGAAACATTACAACTTTTTTCTCAAAAAATTACAACTTTTTTTCTCATAAAATTGGGACTTTTTCTCAAAACATTACGACTTTTGTCTCATAAAATTGTGATTTTTTTTCTCTAAACATTACGACTTTTTTCTCATAAAATTGCGATTTTTTTTTCTCAATTTTTTTTCTCGAAACATTACGACTTTTTTCTCACAAAATTGCAACTTTTTTCTCAAAACATTACGACTGTTTTCTCGTAACATTACGACCTTGAAACAAATATTTGTATTGCATCATAGATACGACACTGTAGTAAACTGCAGTCAAGTATATTCACAATATTCACGGTTATCCCAATAATGGAAATTCACCACGATCAACTTATTGTGAGTGCTTTTTTTTATCATGATCCACGATAAAATTGATTATTGTCCCATCCCTAATCTAAATATTTATACAGAGGTGTATATAGAAACTTTATATACCTGGATAGGCGTCTAGCGCAGAGCTTCCACATCTGCTCTGTTTTTTCTCGGCTGAGAAACTCTGTTAGCTTCCCCTGCTCGAGCCTTTGTATCTGGATAAAGAAACGGTGTGTAAGAACAGGAAGGGATGCTGGTGAAAGTGAATGTGGCTATTCAGACAATACGTCAGACAATGTAGAATGAGCTCAGCAACTTTCCACTCACAGATTTGGCCCCGAGCAGATAAGCAATGATGTGATGGCTCGAGTGGTCAGGCTCCGACACGCCTCTCTCTGCAAAGTGTCTCTTCCATAAATCCACCGCCTGAAGTGCTGTGATCCTGCCTGCAGGTAAGGCTGGAGCGCTGCATGTACGCACTGCATGGGAGCCCCAAAGACCCTAAAAGATTAAAGAAAATCATTGGTTCCCGACCTCCCACTAGGGGCTGCCAAGGCTTCATGGGGGAATCGTGAGGTCTTTTTTAAAGGTCACATATTGTAAAAAGTGAGATTTCCATGTCTTTTTTATTATAAAGCAGGTATAGGTGCTCTATAAATACTGTGAAAGTATCAAAATGCTCAATCCATGGAGAAATGCACAGAGCCCGTATTCAGAAACTGTGCCTTTAAACGAGCCGCCAGGACTTCTGTACGGTTGTGATGTCACACAACTATTCTATGTATAGATAGAAAGTGTCGTTACAATGCAGTTACAGTCATTCCACCGGCTGCAATGATGGTTCACAGATGCGAGAGTGCAGATGCGGAAGACCCCGGAAACGCTGACCAATCAGAGCAGACTGGGCTTTTTCGGGAGGGGGGGCTTAAAGAGACAGGCGCTAAAACAGAGCATTTCAGGCAGAGGGTGAATACAAGTATATTCAGTCAACAGTACGAGAAAAATAATGTGTTTTGAACATTAAAAGCATGTAAACATGTTCTAGTAGAAACCCAAAATACAAGTATGAACCTGAAAATTAGCATAATATGGGACCTTTAATCAACCAAGATATTGGTGGTCATTTGTCTTTAATTTCATACTCTTCCCTTTTATGTATGGCAGTTAGCATCCAAACCAAGGACTTCCTGAAAACAACAACAAAAATCAATTTTAGTTACCTTTGGTCCAACACTCCAACACCCACAGCATCTGTAGCCTGCGCTCAGAGATCTTCTCCACATGATTAAACACTTTTACATCTTTTCGTTTTACAGGAACATATAGTTTGTATAGGTAAACATCAGCTGTATGGTATCCTGTTGTCCTATATGTATAGCCTACTTTCTAAGTGACTTGTATCGCCCTAAATGGAAATTAAACTACATTTTCTGTCGCTGAATGGTATGCTAGTTGATACTCTTGATATTACATACACATGGCGCTGCAAACCATGACGCAAAACGTCTCCACATGCGGCGCACACTGCGCAGCACTGACCCTGCTGAACAGTGTTGCCTTTACGGACCCTCGAATATATGAAATCTTTTAGTACGGAGCGCCCGAAAAAAACACAAAACCCAGCAAAGTGTGGCGATAGTTGTTGAAAACACGAAAGTCTTTGGATTTTATAAATTGAAATCAAGTGAATCTAAACTGTGTTGCTGTGTTTATTGTTAAAACATACACGCTACGTAGTCTACATAGTATTTAGTATTTACGACGTCCGTTAACTGCCTTCGTAAATTACGAGGAGCTCGTGAAGACATCAGTATTGTTGTTGCTCCTTCTGGGTCGTGGCTATAACGTAACCCTAGATCTGCCGAAGTCTCGCGAGACGGGTAAAGTTAGGCATTAATCTCGAATGATATGGTAAAATGGGTATGGTTAGACATCAACCTCGTATGGTATGGTAAGATGGGTATGGTTAGACATTAACCTAGAATGGTATGATTAGGGTTAAGTGGTCGGAAAATTAATCTCGCGAGTGTTTTTGCCCGTTTTCGCCATGGTTTTCGCCGGTTTTTGCAAATTTAGGGATACCCTGTAGACACGACCCTCTGTCTGATGTGCATGAATGTGTCGGAGAGTTGTTAGATAGTTTTCTATTAGGTTGACGGCATTTTCTTCAAAGTACAGTGATAATAATACATTTGTTGGGACGTTGTCCAGACCTTAGAACCACTAAATGTATTTCACAGGAGGTCACTAGCTTGTTTTTCAACGTTAAAGCTGGAAGCTAGCAGCTAGCTTCAGATGCTAAATAACAGTCGAGTCAAACAGTCACACAGGAGACTGTCATCTGAAACTGAGACTGTTTGGTTAAAGTTTGTTAAGTTGAACATTGGGTAAATTATTTGGGGTAAGGTTTCCCTGACAAAAAGTTCTATGATGGGCATGACCACTCGAATAGAGTGTATATTTTTCAGTGAGTTTCACCCCACCCTGGGTCCAAAGATAACATATCAGGTAAGTGCACATTCTATATATTTTTAACAAGGGAGAGGTAATAATAACATTAACATAGTCACTACCAACATGGCATAATTATCCTTTTTATGATAAGAAAGTTATGTTGTCACTGTTTAGTATCAGAAACATAAAGTATATAAAGTGTAATAATAAACTCTATTTAGGCTATAGAGCACTTTTAATACAATACATGTAACTCTACCTTAAAGTACTTTACAATTAAAAGAAATGCAAGACATTAAAACAAGGGCAAATAGACAATAACATTAGACAATAAAAAGACTAGTGATCCACTAGTGGTTGTGAAATTCTGGGTCAATACAGATACCGATGTTTAAAATTACAATTTGGCCGATAGCCGATGCAGATAGAGTTGTTGTTGTTGTTGTTGTTGTTGTTGTTGTTGTTGTTGTTGTTGTTGTTTAGCCCCCCTTTTGTGCCAGAGAAACAAAGCAATCTTCATTCAGCCCTTCATTACATTATCTTTGAATGAGCACAAATTCAATCATACAAACAACCGTTAATATAACCTTCGTTCACATGAAAAAGATTATTTTTTGAAAGAAAATAACTGCTTTAAAAGCCTTTTCAACCTTTTAACACAACATTTAGCCAGCGCAAAACTGATGCAACACAACAATCGGTGACTGTCATCTTATTTCCTGATATCGGCCAATTGCAGGCGAATATCGGCCACAAATAAAATGTTTAGCCGATAAATTGGTGCATCCTTAAAAAATACCATAGATGAATAAAACACTTTATTAATCCCCAATGGGGGAAATTCCATGTGTCACAGCAGCACAGTCAGAAATGATGAAAAGGCCATTAACGAAGATAAAATAACATGTCAAGAGCAGCCAACCACAATATAAAGTGCATGACAGTATGCAATAAATAAATAAATAATCATAAAAGTCCATACAGCAACAACAACAACAACAACAACAACAACAACAACAACAAGATATACTCTAATGCTTAGAGAAAAAGTCACAATTTTATGAGAAAAAAGTCGGAATGTTTTGAGAAAAAAGTCACAACAAAGCAAAATGTAAAGTAAAGTTTCAAGAGTTTCAAGCATATTTTGTTGATTACCGGGATAATATCGTGAATCGTGAATTATTTTGTCAGGATAATCGTGACATGAAATTTTCGTATCGTCCCATGCCTATCTGGGGCAGTCCTTATGTTTGACTGTATGTGTAATGGAATTAAAAAGCTAAGAATGTATCTTTACTTATGGTAAGCAGGCATATAATCCCTCCACATATTGTTGTGGTATTGACCTTGAAAAGGAAAAGTACATAATCTTCTTAGTGTATCTTATAGGATGTATTTCATCATACAGTGTCCCCTATATGTCCTCTCCTGACAGGTCCCAGAGGAATACATTTCACGGGAGCTCTTTGACACAGTTCAGGTTTATATCATCACCAAGCCAGAACTGCAAAACAAATTAATAACAGTGTATGTAATCTAATACTCTCCTTGCTATAATTCATTGATTTTTTTTTTTGGTTTGTGTTGTTGTTTTTTTAATATCAAACTATACTCTATGCTCTTTTTCTCTTTTTTGTTTTTTAGCACTGCCATGGGAAAAAAGTTAATCGGGTGTCCTGTGTGCATCGAGCACAAGAAGTACAGCAGAAACGCCCTCCTGTTTAACCTTGGCCTCGTTTGTGACGCCCAGACCAACACGTGTTCCCTTGAGCCGATCGTCAAGAAGCTGTCTGGGTACCTCACGACTCTGGAGGTAGGTGCATTTTCACATCCGCGTACTTTCATGTGGTTGCTTTGATGGACGTACGCATGGGTCATGATTATCATGGCCAAAATAATTGCGATTCATGATATTATCCCAATAATAAATGAAATATGCTTAAAACTCTTAAAACACACACTGGAATCACTTTACCTTACATTTTGCTTTGTTGTGACTTTTTTCTCAAAACATTTTGACTTTTTTTCAAAACATTTGGACTTTTTTCTCAAAACATTTGGACTTTTTTCTCAAAACATTACGACTTTTTTCTCATAAAATTCTGACTTTTTTCTCATAACATTATGACTTTTTTCTCAAAACATTACAACTTTTTTCTCTTAAAATTATGACTTTGTTTTCTCAAAACATTATGACTTCTTTTCTCAAAACATTTTGACTTTTTTCTCAAAACATTACGACTTTTTTCTCATAAAATTCTGACTTTTTTCTCAAAACATTATGAATGTTTTTTATCGTGATCCATGATAAAATCCATTATTGTTCCATACCTACTTTGATGTTTGTGTTCAGTAATAAGACATCTCAGAGATGATCCTTAATGTTTGTGCCTCGTTGTGTTGCAGCTGGAGAGTGGCTTCATATCCAACGAGGAGAGCAAGCAGAAACTCTTACCCATCATGTCGACCTTGTTAGAAGAACTTAATGCCACAGGAGCCTGCACCTTACCCATAGGTATAGTATTTTGTATTTTAATGTGTATACAGGGATGATGTATTTTTGTAGGCCAACCCGGGAAGCTAGCGTCGCCATGGGGTCCCTATGGCGAACACAAGTTTATGATAATTACATGTTTTGTCTAGCAAGATAATCTCTCCATATCAACACCACTTTTATGATTTTAGAAGCGTAAATGCAATCGCCAGAAGTAAAAAGCTAATGTTAGGCAATAAACTAACTACACCACTTCTAATCTGATGGTGACGTTTAACTTCCTCGACAACCTTTGTAGTCTCATTTAGCCACTTGTTAGCAACCGCCTTTTTAAACACACGTAAAAGTTTCGAAATGCACCAGCACGGTATTTACATATCTATTTAAAATATCCCAAGCTTGTGTTAACCACAGACTTATTTCAGAAGTCTAAACAAAAACACATTCAAAAAACCCATTGACTTCGAGATGAGAGAACTGGAAGTGCAGAAATGCTAACTCATTTCCGCGTTTTGGAGCTACAAACTTACTATGGAGAAAAAGCTTTCTGGGCTGCAGGGGGATTTTTTACTGCAGTACCACAAGTGGCCACTGGGGAAAAATTGCTGCAAGGCTGAGCAGCGGCCGTATCCAGGTTTTATTATACATCCATGCATTGTACACATTTTGCTATGGTGGCAACAATAGCTGTCAGGATTGTTTTTAATCTTTCTTTTTCTGTTGTCTGTTTTTAGATGAGTCCAACACCATCCACCTAAAGCTGATCCAGCTGCGAAAGGACCCCCCGATTGTCCAGGAGTACGATGTGCCGGTCTTCACTCAGTGCAAAGACCATTTTATCAAATCTCAGTGGGACCTCACCACTCAGCAGGTAGGCTGCATGGCTGATATCAGCGACGCTGTGATAAGATATGTGCCCAAATTCTAAGAAGAGCAGAAAGATTAGTGCTCAAAGACCTGCTATCAGCTGTGCATGAAGTCATATGAATACTTTATGGATGAAAATGAGACTTTAGTTTAGGAGAAGTGACATTTATTGGTACAATATTGTGTTATTGCTGTACTGTACAACACTTAGTTTCGACCAAGTAATTTGATTGGATAAGAGTTTTTTTTCTCTCTCTTTATTAACAAACAGCATTTAAATACAATACAATTCACATACAAAACATACAGAAACAAAACAGAAAATGCCAGGGGATCAAATTACAGACAGAAATCATTCGTTTACAAAAATGTTATACAGTGTACATAGATTCATAGATACATAGAATTATGTATATAATTATGTGTAGAATTGACATAATGTATTGTTTGGTTTCTTTTTCAAAAATTAGAAACAATGGTTTATGATTTATGAATATGATACTTTGCAAGTAGTAAAATCAGATTGATTATATAGTATTGATTTGCTTTGGTAGAAGGGTAAGAAAATAAATATATTTTCATAAGAAAGGAAAAAATCATAGTCAGTATATTGGGAAATAAAATTACAGACTTCTTGCCAAAAAAATACAAGAGTGGGGACAATAATACCAAAAAATAGATTAAAATAAAACCAAAATAGATGATATAACTCTGCTGGAACCATTTGACAAAATGAGCAGTCCACTTCAATGTCTTCTTTATATCTTTGTAAAAATACCTTGGAGGGATAATAACAGTGAATAGTTTTAAAGGATCAGAGGTATTCCATGACTGCTGATATTCATTACATCACTGGGACTTTTTGACCAAAGTGCTGTACAAGTCAACATAACAGCACAACAACAACCAAAATAGCATGTACACATACACATATAAAATAAAAAATAAAAGATTGTAAAATACTTAAAAGATTAAAACAATGAAGAGCACTCAAGAGAAATCAAAGGCCATTGAAAACATGTACATCTTGAGTTGTGTCTTAAAAGTGTCAATGGAGCTCCCTTACCCACTAGCCTTGATCACTCCGCTTTACAAGTTTACGTTTATTACATTAGCGGTCGTTATCTAGCGTTATAGATTGTAACAAACGTTGCACCACAGGAGAGGGCAGAGGGAAGGAAAGAAGCCTGGATACTTCAGTGCAAAACTCCAGCTGTGCTCATATGATACGACATCTGACCTAAACAAATTAGAGAAGAGCAAAAATTAAGTTAAAGCTAAAAATCGACACCAGTTAAGAAACTGAATGCAGTCTGGAGAGCAGGAAACAATGGAGCAACTTAACGTTACCGTCTGATCAGCTGTTACTGTAACTCATTGGAATCACACACGCCACCAAAGAGACTGTCAGCAGACTCAAATACTCAAATTGTCAAGACACAATAAACGTAAACGTACTGATAAATGTACAGGATACGAAGTAGCTGACCTGCAGTGACCTGTAGAACTGTAGAAGTTAGCCTAGCAAGCTAACGCTAGTGTGCAGGCAGTGTTGGGGGGGTTACTTTTAAAACATATTCCACTACAGATTACTGAAATCATATTCCATTAGATTACTCAAATTAAGTAACGTATTCTAAATACTTTGGATTTAAAATAGTCTTGATGAGCTCATTTTCTTTGTCTCTTATATTTCCAAAAACACATTCCTGACAGTGTCCTGGCTGTGCGTCTCCTCTCACATTGTCGTGTGGCAGGTGCACTGTGCACGAACAAATTGTCGCACTTTAAAAAAAACATCTGTTTATGTGAAATGCCTCATAGGAATTTCAGAGCAAATAAAACAGAAACAAACTAGAAGGGCACTAGGAGAGCGCAGACCTCCACCAAGGCCGTGCCCTAACTGTGGGAAATAATTTGCGTATCAGCCCTGTGATCTGGATCCACTCCTTGTCCCGTGCTACACCCTTCCACCAAGTTTCACGGGCCAGTAGTTTCTCCGTAATCCTGCTGACAAACAGACAAACTAAACAAACAAACCGAAGACATAACCTCCTTGGCGGAGGTGATAAAGTAATTCCTTCAAGTACTGACTGTATTCAGAATACCACCAATTGAAACTGTAACTCTACTTTTGTAGCAGTAATTAAATTAATTCCAGGGTGAATTTTTGCCTATATGCTCATGCTAAAAATCGACTTTAAATACACATTTTAAAGAAATATTTAAAACAAAATTCTTCCCAGAGGGGCAGGCCCCGGACCCCTGTAGGGGGTTTGCATCTTTGTCACCTTTTTTCACCCCTGATGAGTTTACATTCCTGCACTTCACTACATGACACATCGCCTGAGATACTTCCTGGATTAACCTACTTATTTTAACCCAGACCACGATCTTTTCCGAAACCTAACCAAGTAGTTTTGGTGTTTAAATGTAACCAAACTGCGACAGTTTTGATGGTGTATCATTTAGTACGTTGGTTCCCAAACTGAGGGTCCCCAAAGCTTCACTAGGGGTCGCAAGGCCTTCTTGATTTTAAAGGGTGTAAGCCAACTTAAAAAAAAAATGCTGGTCTATATCTCAGCATTTCATTCATTTCAGTGACGAAAACTAAATTAAATTGTTATTTTTAAAGTTTGGATTATTATTTAAGAAATAAACGTATTTATTATGCAGTTAAAACAACCAAAGAGCTGATGCAACAACGGCCAAGTGTCAGGAAGAAGAAAACACTGAATATGCAAAAACAAAGAAATAAGCCTATTAATTAGGGGCGTAACGATACATCGATCTGGATCTGGAACGATCCAATACCATCGATGCAAAGTGAAAATATCGACACATATCATCATCTTTAAGATGCACCTTTATTTTGAAATTCCCACTTTATATTTATTTATTAAAAAGAATAGTTTGTTTTTCATTTAAATGTCTGGAAGAGCTCAGTAACAAAACGGCCAAATCATATTTTAGTTGCTTTTTGTGAGTTGATATAAATGTAACTGATTGTGTTAAATGGTAATAATATCATCTCATATCGATCTTTAATCATTTAATCGAATCGAAATCGTATCGTGGCAGACCACCAAATATCGTATTGTTTTCCAGAGACTCGATATAATATCACATTGTGATAAAAGTTGTGATTTACACCCCTATAATTTAAATATGTACGTTAATTTACATCACAAACATTCTTATTTTAACCCAAACCACAATGTTTTTCCTAAACCTACCACCTAGTTTTGTTGCCTAAACTTAAGTGTTGTTTGAATTCCCAAAACTGCGACTGTAGTGAAGCGTCATAGTTTGGCGCGTAAAAGTGATGTCACAGTGTCCTGAAACCCTCCATGTGTGTTATGACTGAGAACGGGATGTAAAATTACATGCGAAAAGCTTGAAATGCGTTACATGACACGCGAAACGTGGCGTGCTATTTACACGCTTTCCCATGAGATCACATTGCAGTTTTAGGACCTTTAATCCAGTGTGCAGATTCTCTCAATTTTTCTCCTAAATTCTAATTTGGGTAATTATTTATTTCTAACTTGCAATTCTTATAGTCATGTACATGTCGTAAGTTAAAAGTTTGATACCTCTTTTATATTTTTAGATCGTCGGTGGTGTCTTACCAGAAAAGATGCCCCATGCAGCATGCAGCGAGTGCGGGAGGAGTTAACTGGAAAACATTACGGATGCAACATAGGTGACACATGCACTCACAGGACAGATTCACATCTACACAACAAGCAGTAATCAATAAGTGTGTCGTCTGGGAACTGAAGAAAAAAACAAATATTATCCGTGTTAACACTTGTAGTGAAAGACCTCTTTAGTTTTAATCAGTGACCCACAGACAAAGTTGCAGAGCTCCCCCCCCCCCTTTTTTTTTTTTTTTTGGAAAAGAAACTTTCCAGGCAGAGCTGATAAAGAGAAGAAGTGGCTGTGAAGAAAATAAATTAACAGGGAAGAAAAATAAAGCAACAAGAACCTTCTCAGTGCAAGTGTCTTCTTCCTTTTCTAACAGGCACGGCGGCACATCAGCTTCAACACAAAACCAGGAGTCGATTACCAACAAAGTCAACAACCACACGTGAACACATCTGGCTTCAAAGAAGCATGAAACATGTTGTGGAAAACAGCATCATGTGCTCATGATTTAATACAACTACTGATATAAACTGGTGGAAAAGAACAATGAAATTAACGTCACATATACCAGGAAAAACAAATACCAGAGGAGTGGCCACTGTGAGGAATATTTATCAAAGAGTTTCCACTGAAACAATGATTAAAAAATGTACTTCATTTATCAGCTCCCCTTTCATGTTAATGGAACCGGAGTTATTTACACAAATCCGTTTGGAGTATTTCATTTCACGATGATGATTTCTGACAGTTGGCAGCTTTTCAACTATTCAGCTGAGGACAGGGAGTCGTCGTCACCACTCTCTCTGCTCCTCTTCGTTTTCCACATTGGTGATAAATTATGAATTCTGGTCGGCTCTCTTAGTGTGGAATTTAGTGCTGAACATTTTCTCTGTTATTATACGGAGGGTAAACTGGAGCATTTATCTGCCTCTCAGAAATACAGAGCAGAGTGAGAGTCGTTTCTAGACCCCAAGTATGTCAGATGCGTTTTTTTACTCTCAGATACGCTCAAATTTCAATCTCTGCAGCTGCCTGCGTGGGCTCCGCGCAGGCTCGCGCCTCAGCTGCGTCTCACGGGCGTAACCGCGACCGAAAGCGTTTATTTAGGCTTTTTCGGTAGAAATGCCCCGCAGGTGATTACATCAACCTGTCTACAAATTAAAACTTACAATGCCTGGAGATGATCTCTGTTGGATCGAAACGTTACACAATTAAAGTTGCTGGGAGCTTTTAATGCAGTGTGCAGATCTTTTTTTCTGATTCTTGCCTCAGTTTCATTTTTTCTGATCCAGCACCTGAAAAGGTTTTTTTTGGATAAGTGTACCTGACACTCAAACATTACTACTTTACTACATGACAACAATTTACTACATATTTTCATTATTTTATCATTTTAATTAATAAACTTTTATCATCGTATCTTTATTTTCTTATTATCTGGCATTGTTTTTTGATTTTATTGTTACTGATGGCATGTTTTCTCCTGTATTGCTGTTCGTTTATTGATTCTGTATTATGCAATTCTTATCTAATAAAGTTTTTTCATCCTCTCTCCTCTCTCTGACTTTATCAGAGCCTAAAGGATTATGAGGGGGAAACATTGTTTAGTGTGAGATCCTCATCTCGGGTTCAGAATAATTACACATATCAAAGGAAAACTGCACAGAAGGTTTGGCTGCTCCTCTGCTGCTCGATGCTTTGAAATGCTCAGACCGGACAGAACTGGTGTAGACGGTCGCTTCAGTGTCGCGCTGTCGCCACGCGAGCACGACGCCGACATAACGTTTGCGGTCCACACACGAGGTCAAGCTTAGCCAGAGCCTTTAAGTACTCTACGTATTAAATGATACAAACATCAGGCGGATTATTAACGAGTGGTGACAGAAAACCACTAAGCAGTTTATGATATTAGAAAATTAAGTTTTGTGGAATGAATGCTCAAGAAACTGGCATTTTAATCAGGATAAAGCTACATACTGTCTATTGCACAACATTAAAAAAAAACAACAAAAACAATAAAAAACTCACATATTGGCAGTGATATTAATGTCCTGATTTGGCGAATGTTCAACATCAATGTCAATGTAATAATATGCGGCCTTCCTGCGTCATAGTATCCGGACTTTTGCTGACAGTCCTGCACCGAAGACGTAAGGACAGACACAAGGAAGGCACAGGAGGAAGAGAACAATACTTACTTTTTCCTCTCTTTGTCCCTCTTGAGTGTGGTGGAGCCTCCTGCCTGCTGGGCTTGGTTCTGCAAGAGCTCTGCAGCAGTCTTTTTCTGTTTGAACATGTTGAGCTCGTCGTCCAGGGACTTCTTCTTGTCCTCCAGTTTCTTTTTCTCGTCCTGGTGGAGCTTCTTCAGACGGTCAAACTTCTCGTGCAGCTATGTGGCGGTGACAAAAAGAAACGGGTGAGAGCAGAAACTACAAGGAAACTACAAGCCTCAGTTTAACACTGATGCCTCTGTATGACCTACATAAGCAAACAAGACCATCAGCGAGAAGATTGGCCTTTTCCACAGTTATTTTTAATGCTCGTCACCGGGTCCGATTCCCTGGGAAATCAGACAAAGTGATTTACGGCACGCAGACCAGAAGAGCCTATGTTGACATTTTCCCAGGCAAAGTTACAGTAACAGGACGCAGGAGGAGATTTTTCTTTAAAGAATTTAGCTTTCTTAACAAAATTACAGAGCAATCAAATCTGTTATCTGTAGGCTTACATGTAACCGAGGTGTATGAACGGTACTTAAACAAAGTTTACTTTGTTTCACCATCATCATATTACCGTGTTTTCACACGAGGCGTGAATAAAATAATCTACTCGCTTATTAATTCAAGCGAGTTTGGACGCTGGAATCTTTTGTTTTAACTCGCTTCATTAGTGTGATCACTCGCGTCGTTCGCCACGGAACTCGCATCTAATCGCATCTTTACATTGACTTTATATGTAATTAATTTGTGCAAATGAATGTATTTGCATCTGGTGCGTACACGACATTACAGTTATTAATCTTACAAAGAGATACATTACCTCATCCTGCAAACAACAGTGTTCAAAAGAGAAACATTTTATTAAAAATAAGTTACGTCTTTCTTTCGCTCGCTTCTAAAACAAATGCATGTGCTAGCCAGATCAAAATCTTTACGACAGGAGGCGGTGTTTGCTTATTGAAACACTACCGCTTTTGTCCACAGGGGTCGCCAAAAATCAACACAAAATGAAAGTTCCATGAAGTTGCTTTAAACAAGTAATGCGTGTGATATTTCAGGGTGGTGTAGGATACCTCTTTCTCTGCTTCTTTGAGCTCCGCCTCCTTCTCTTTGACTCTTTGGACGAACATTTGCCTCATTTCTTCTTCTTTCTTCTGCAGCTCGCCCATGAACTCGTTCCTCTTCGCTTCATACGTCTCCTGAAGACTGAAACGGCAAAAAGGAGAGAGGGAAGTTCATAACAGAAACATTACACTGCACTATGAGCTGTACAACACACCACATGCAGACACAAACTGGTGCAATCGAGCAAAAGAATAAAAAGCTTTCACGGATAAATGGATGCAGAAAATGCAACAGAGAGCAGATGTAGGTGGGGAGTCTACTACCTGAAGGGCTTGCTGTCAGGGTCTGTGTCTTTAAAGCCCATCTCCTCCAGTTTGCAGCGGCGGTAGAGCTCGTAATGACGCGTGTGAGTCTGCTCTCGCAGGTCCTCCATGTTCACTCTGATCAGCATTTCTCGCAGCTTGACGAAGTCACAGTGATTCTCGTTTTCCACTGCGAGAGACACACATCATCGTGACACATGATGAATGTTTTATTCAACACATCAGATGGCATCTGATTCATTATGGATTATGTAATTTGCAATATACAGTAGAAGAAACAGATAACACTAGCATCGCTTCACGTTTACATTAAAGGGATAGTTCGGGTATTTTGAAGTGGGGTTGTATGAGGTACTTTTCCATAGTCAGTGTGTTACCTACAGTAGATGGCAGACCCCCAGTTTAAAGAAGCAGACAGGAGTCCTGACACGGAAGCTAAGAAGTGTGCTGCTGTGGACGGGGCCACACAGCAAAATGTATTTTAGCCGCTAGTGATGGACAAAAATGAACAAACAAATCTTTTTAGTGTCCGATATGTACCGAATCCTCATGAATCCTCATCCTTTTTTCCCTCTCCCTGACTCTCTGCCGTGAACACAGGATTGTGCTCAGTGCTCACGGTGCCTGCTGCAGCAGCACAGTAACTCAGAACACAGAACGAGGACGACAGAGTGACTCACTGTCAGGACAGCCTGGTGGCTACACTAGACCGAATGAAACACTCATCTGAATCAGTGCATTAAAATTAGTATTTTAGCTTTAGTAATGTAAACGCATACAGAGTGACTGGTAAATGCACTGAAAATAAGTTGTGTGGGACTGTGTCACAGAGAAACGGACACGTTTTGCAAAATCAAATCTGATCAAAACTCGGTCTTCCCATCACTATTAGCCACCTAAAAAATGACCAACTAAAAAGCCACTATCAGTCTAAGTGTATGCTATATTTAGAATATTTCCACAGCTTTAAGTTGCCATCAAACAGCCCTTTATGACGAGGAACTGAAGCTGTTATATCACCACCAGACTAAGTTGACAAACACAGTAATTTTACCTCAAAGAACACAGGAGTTGCTGGTCTACCGCTGTCTCAATCGGTTAGTTAGTTTGTATTATTGTTTGACTTTGGTGTTTTTAAAAAGGTTAGGAACTAACAAAACTAACAAACAAACTAACCGATCGAGGCAGTAGTAGACCAGCAACTCCTGTGTTCTGCGAGGTAAAATTACTGTTTTTGTCAAAGAAGTCTGGTGGCTTTGACGAGAATGATATAACAGCTTCAGTTCCCAAGCTGTCCCAATGCTGTCCCACGACATCATTGCTTATCTTCCGTGCCCGTCCTTCTCCAATCTGGGGGCGTGCCGACCTCCGTCTGCTGTACGCTGACTGTGGATAAGTACGTCATACGACCCGACGTCAAAACATCCAAAC
>JAOVVB010025777.1:0-15861 GCA_028570985.1 Heterobranchus longifilis | reverse complement strand
TTTTCTTCAGTGCCACTGTCTCTAAGCCGTAGAGCATTGCTGGTCTCACCACTGTCCTGTACACCTTTCCTTTCATTCTCACTGATACTGTTTCATCACACTGTTCAGGGTCCATGGAAGCCTGAAGCCTGTCCCAGTAGAATTTGGGCAACAGAGTGTCTTTTTTTGTAACATTTTTTTTTATTTTGTTTATTTTTGTAGGTCACTCTGGAGAGTCTGCCAAATGCCTAAATGTAAATGTGTTGATCCATTGAAGGGCACACACACTTACAATCATTTACACTACAGGCAATTTGGGAATGTCAATAAACCTAATCAGCATGTCTTTGGACTGGGGGAGGAAACCGGAACACCTGGAGGTGCGAAGCCCACAGGGCTAATCACTACACCATTACCAATTGAAGATTAAATACACACAATAATGTTATATTTTTTCAGTGCTGGAAGTACTATATTTCTCAAAACAATAAAAAAAAAATGAAATCATCATTACACACAATAAATAGACAAAGAATTTAACAATACACACAAAATGAAAACAATTGACTAAAACTGTCAAAACGTAATGTGTTGCTAATGATGTAGGTTCCCTGTTTAATTAATAGCATTTGTTTACATTTACAGCATTTAGCATTTATTCAGAGAAACAGACAAAAGTCCTTTGACATCACTATAAATAAATAAATAAGTACCGGGTTAAAAAGTCACAGACTAAAAGTACAATCAGTCTAAAAAGTCTTTTGCTAATATAGTATGAAATACACACAGAAAACACAATGTTTTTAAATAAAGTGCTAACTTAGCCAAGCAAGGCTAATCTTCACATTAATACTGTGCTTTAAATTTAATTGTATGTTTAACACACAGCGGAAAGTGAAACAAATTAAATTAATGTTTATATTTAGTAAACCATACCAATTTGAAATAAACGTACAAAAGTGATATAACTAGTTACAGACGAGGTTACACTAGCAAATAAAGGTCAAACGTATTATTATGCAAACGACTCTGGTATTGTTAAGGCATGATTGAAGTAGATTTAAATAAAAATATTTAGTGATGTATTGTGATTCTTTTGCCTGGCGATTTGTTTATTTTCACACTGACTCCAAAATAAAATTTTTTAGAAATACAACTTTTATTTATTTATGTTTGCATTTGAGGTGGCAAATGTCTCCATTCCTTTATAATCCATCTGGCCTACTCTAAACTATTCCCAGCATCCCATGTTGTGAGGGGCAAATCATTTGCAAAGTTTGTTTAGAATCATAATGAAAACTTTTGATTAAAGAATTAAAATTGATTATTCAATAGGGATATTTGTAAAATCATGATATAATCGCAAAACAAATGGAATTGCACCTAGGTATTGTGATATGACATTGGCTGGTCCTGATGATTCCCATCTCTAGTCGGAAGACTGACTCATATTTTATAGTAACACGACATGTGGATGTGCTGATGACGCAGAGATTCTAGTTTGCTAAAACCATGCCACTCTGCTGTACGAATGTGCTGGTCTATTTGAGTAAAACTCTTTCCAAACTGTAAGCAAGACTACTGCTTCTCCCCTGTGTGAACTTGCTGGTGTATTTTGAGATTGCTCTGTCGTGTAAAACTCTTCCCACACTCTGAGCAGATATACAGCTTCTGTCCCGTGTGTGTGTGCTGGTGCCGTTGGAGGGTACTCTCTCGATTAAAATGTTTTCCACACTGTGAGCACTGATACGGCTTCTCTCCCGTGTGGATGTGCTCGTGCCGTTTGAGATGACACTGTCGAGCAAAACTCTTCCCGCACTGCGAGCAGCGATACGGCCTCTCTCCCGTATGGGTGCGCTGGTGCCGTTGAAGGGCACTGTCTTGATTAAAACTCTTCTCACATTGTCCACAGTGAAACGGCCTCTCTCCGGTGTGGATGCGCTGGTGGATTTGCAGAGTATTCTGTTGAAGGAAAACCTTGCCACACTGTAAACAGGCATATGGCTTCTCTCCTGTGTGAACAAGCTGATGGATTTGGAGAGAAATTGACTGGCTAAAACTCTTCCCACACTCTGAGCAGATGTATGGCTTTTCTCCAGTATGAACACGCTGATGACGCTGGAGCGCATTGTGGTAATTAAATCTCTTTCCACACTCTGAGCAGGCATAGGGCTTCTCACCAGTATGAACACGCAGGTGCCGCTTGAGTGCGTTCTGGTAAGTAAACCTCTTCCCGCACTCTGAACACTGATACGGCTTCTCCCCTGTGTGAATCAGTCGGTGCCGTTGGAGAGTACTCTCTCGATTAAAACGTTTCCCACACTCTGAGCACGCATACAGCTTCTCTCCCGTGTGAATGGTTTGATGTGCTTGAAGGTGACTCTGTCGAGCAAAACGTTTCCCACACTGTAAGCAGTGAAACGGACGTTCTCCAGTGTGAATGCGCAGGTGTTGTTTTAGAAGAAATCGTCCGGCAAAGCGCTTCCCACACTCTGAGCAGCAGTAAATCTCTTTCATTCTGTCAGAGGTCTTAAGAAAACAAGTACCAGTCTGGTTTTGTTTATGTGCAGAGATTGCTGTGGCTTTTGAAATTTTATGTTTAGTTCGTTCTAATTTCTGCATGCTGATATTTTCCTCATAGTGACACATATTGATGTGTTTGTGAAGGTCAATTTGAGATGTACAGATAAGTGAACACAATGAACAGGAAAAATAGTACACTGAGTAATCACTCGATTCTGTGAAGGAAAAAAAAAGAACAAAATTAATTATTATAGACTTTGAAGAGTTATATTATTAAGGAATTAACAAATAACATTTATCAGAGTTCACTCAGCCAACCAATCCATCTATCCATCATCTACAGTAAACCACTTATTCCAGATCACCAGAAAAAGTACAACCTGGTTGGGGGGCCAACACATAGCAGCACACAACGCACACTTCCACTTTTCACATACAACAGGCAAATATGGAAAAATAAATCCACCTACACTGCATGTGTTTGAGCTGTTGTAGGAAAGCAATGGAGATCCCAGAGGAAACCCCCCAATCCCACAAGAACATGCAAACTCCACATACATAGAATGGAGGTCAGATTTGAACCACCAAACCTGGAGACTTGAATCCAGGTGAGGTTCTTTGGCACATCCCAAACAATCTGTAACTGCAGCCAGAGGGGTTTCTAATAAGTATTGACCCAGGTGGGTGAATACCTATGCAACCTTTTTTGGTCACATTCCAAGCTGGGCAGTCTGAGTGAGTGACTGAGTTAAAAGAAAAAAATGCACTGAACTGACAGACAAGTTTTCGCAGGTGACACAATGAGTGTTATAAATGTTATTTTTCGACATTACCGCTTATGGAGCACTTTTTGTTCCAGACGAATTTGAAAGTGATGCCAAGAGCCTTGGCGTACTTCTCTTCATACCACACCAAAAGCTCCTGTCTTGGTTTGATTGATCGATGGCAACGGTAGAAAATTTCCCCTTGATACTGGAAGGCCACCAGATTGGACTCTTCACTATTATGAGCACAATTCACATACCTGAGGAAATAAGGAAAAGAAATAACAACAGGAATAAAAAAGTCAAAAGTGCCACAGTGTGCAGCAAGACAAGATTATGCAAAGAGATTCTGTAATACATTCCTCACCTCATCCAATTTGCATGGGTCACTCTCTTAGCATCAATGTATTTTTCAAAATGTCTGCTGTTGTAAATCTGCAAAATTAAATATATAGTTTCAGCAGTATATAATCACAAGCAAGAATCACAATATTTTAGGCTAATAATTAGTCACACATTATACAGTAATTGCAAAATGTATCAGTTTGTACCATACCAGACTATGGAACATTGATGCTGATTTAGTATATAGTCAGTTTCAATTTGAACAATATGCCAAACTTTTACTACTTTGAAAAGGCTGAGCTGGACTTGTGCTGGACAAGTACTTAAAACATCAGTATTAAAACAATCTAGAATGAACTCAGCTACAATTGCGTTACAGGGGTGTATAAATAATACATTTATTGTTCAGCCCAAAAAGCAAATAAAAGATACAGTGTGTTGCACTGTCCTATATTCTAGCTGTCCGAAAACTGAAAGGGCTAAAACAAGGCAGCCATTAAAATGTAACAACACATGATAGGCTACTTCAATTAATGCAGGCTAAGATGTCAGATAAAAAAAAAGGAAATCAGGGAAATGTCATTTTTCCCTTAATAGGTTGGAATGTTATTAATGTATCTTTACTTTTTAGAAAACGTACTCACCACCCAAGAGTAGCTACTTGTCATGCCTTCTTCTTTGTCTACCAGGTCTCCCTGGTAAGGCCCATAGTGGGCACCAACTGGAACAGTATCCCCCTTATTAAACACTCCCAGCCCTGCTTTAGGAATACAAGATTCCTGAACGTCTAGGCCAGGAGGAAGTGTTTGTCTGGCTCGATCTGAAACCCCCTTTGGAACAGGGGTATCCGGGAGGAAGAGAGCTGGACCATGTATCTCAAACTTGTTGATGAAGAAGGATCTGCAATATTCAAAATCTAGAACAAAAGAACAACATGCAACATCATGCGTATCTTTTCTCCAGTCCACCCAAACAGTGTTGTCACACAATGAAAATGAGTTTACAGCCTTTAGGAAAAAAAAGATTGAGAAAACTCCCATGCAAAGGAGACAGAGTATTAATCAGCACTGTACTTTTCCTGCATTCACCACTCCAAAGCTACAATCAGCACTATCATTTGAGATTTTGGACAAAGCAGAGAAGAACATTGTCGCAAGGGGTGCATGGCTGAGTGTTGTGTTTTCTCTTTGTGTTGGCAGACAGGGAACCAGTGACCAGAGAGAACAGAGCTTCAGAGCGAGTGAATATGCATGTATATGTATGAATTAAATTCAGATTGAGACCTGGTTATCATTCTATCAATCATTCTAGGAGAAACATACAAAGTAAGAGTATACAAGTGGATACATATTAGTACTTCGTGGATTTAAGGTGTAATCAAATCTCTTTCTTCAAAGCCTCAATTCATACAATGCTTTGGGGAATGCATGAATAGATTTTACACAATGATGATCACAAATATCCACTTATACCCATCAACATTAACTTTGTAAGGCAAAAGCTTAAAACATAAACAGGCCCTCCCTTGCTCATTCTACAATCCTTGGGACAGATTGGCAGGGATTTGCTCCGCTATTATGATGGTTATATGTGGATAGGTCCCGCAGTAGTAACAGGCAGGCTCAGGAATGCATCAAATTGCCTGGAGGGGTAGAGCCAGGTTTGTCAACATCAGTTCCATATGTGAGGGACACTGAGGAAGAGGAATTAGCCCATCCTCCGTCAGAGGTTTTTTTTTCCCCTTAAAGCAGGCAGCCAACGAACCCTTAGCCTAATGAGGCACCTTCCCACATCCTTCTTCCATTATTAGGTACAGCTTGTACAGTTTGAGGGAGTACACTTAGGGCATTTTCACATTAGGTACCTAGGTTTGTTCCAGAGTAGACGTGACCTCAAAGTCTGCTTCATGATCGAATCAGATATGAAAGTGAATCTTACCTGAACATGGAAGTAGACCGCCGTTTAGAATGCAGCATCATCAGTGCCATCTTTCCTCTTGCCACCAGTCTCATTCTCTGACCTACACAGCCATAGTTGATAAAGTTGGAAGGCACGCAAGAGTGTTGAAAATATCAATAATATTAGGCATAGCGTGATCAACTTCCTAGTTCACGTTTTCTCTTTGTGCTTTATGGCAGCTCGCAAACCAAATGGGTGCAAAATGCCACCTGCTATATCAGAAAGTGAAAATATGCATGTTCTGTCACTTGCTCTGAAGCTTTGTTCGCTCTGGTCACTTGATCTCCCTCTGCCAACACAAGGACAAAATACAACACATTGCAACAATGTTCTTCTGTTAGCCAGTGAATCTGCTGCTGCCTAAAAATCACCACTTATGCCCGTTTCCATTAATTGTGGTTCCCCCTCAAAAGAATTGGCAAGGACATCATCAGGCCATTGGAGCAAACTGTATGTGGGCATTTCTTTGTGTTGGTCTTGGTTGACTATGCAACATGATACCTGCCAGTAATGCCTCTGTGCAGCATTTCAACATGTAATGTCGTGAAGGCACTGTTTTCCATTATCCATTCTGACAAATTAGAGCTCTGCTTTTATGTCACAAACACAATGAAGAAAATTCTATATCTTCTTGACCTGAATTAACTGGTCACATAAATGGTAAACTAACACAGGTAAATTTGACGCAGTCTCAGGCCTGTCAATCATGGCTATATAACAAAGGCACTCAGTTCCAGGAATTCATACTGGTTGATAAGGTGCTTGTTTTACTACCAACATCACACTCCAGGTTACTCATTAACTGGCATGGAAGTTGAAGATGCTGACTATGTGGTTGGGCAAATGGATAGAGGTCATTTTTTTACTGATTTACCACCTCAACCTTCTAAAACCTTGGAAAAAGGTGGTTCCTGTGTCTCTGGCAAAGGCACCTCCCAAAATGGCAAGCTCGGACCATGAATAAGCCTAAACAATAAACATTCAATTCACCCTGGTCCCCTGTGGCCAAGGGTCAAGGGGGTGATGGAGGAGTCCCACTGTGATCAGAGAAGCCCACAGCTCAATCTAATTAATGGATGTTGGCAGATGTTCTCAACTCAATTATCCCACCATAAAACAGCCTTTTCCATACTGTTTAATTACAACAATTTGTGACATTTCCCCTTGGGGTATTCAGTGTTTTAATTTCAGCATATTATGGTCCCATACACTGCTTCTTATTTAGACTAGTAATCAATAGGCCCTTGGTAATCACAGTAACCACTGGCTGTAACAGTAACCCACATGCAATGCTTGAGAGCTATCCTGTGGATGCAAAGTTGTGCAAACCCAAAGAAGTGCACGATTGGGCAGGCAGAATTATGGTATCTAGCCTTCCATTTGGGTTACAGGCAGGTACATCCCCAAATTGAAAAGGCTGCAGCAATTAAATCCCACCAGAGACCCCAAGGCAAAAGGGGGTGAGGTAGCTCCTGTCCGGTCCAGTGGACAAAGCCATGTGAGCGAAAAAAGTTTGTTCACATAAAAAGCTCACTGTTAAGCTCAGATTAAGCTGTTAATAAATTAAATGATGTTGTCATGTTGGTGGTTTTCTGAATTTCTCCTTCTCTACTGCTCCATGTGCAACTATTATATTTACTATTGAGACATGCCCATGTGAAGGTTTTCAGATTGTTGGCACATTTTTATGGAGAACATTTTTCATGGCAAACAATTTTCACATGCAATTCTTCTTCTTCTTCTTATTATTATTATTATTATTATTATGAAACCTGAGGGTAAAAAGTATGAACAATTTTCCTTCCTTCATATTCTGGAACTTACCCCATCTTGACCCACTTGACAACATCCATTACAACAATCAAGTTTTCATTGTCCAGCCTGCTTTCTGTGTCCCTCCTTTAGTCTTCACAGCTTTGTGATTGGGCCCTATAATTTTGCACCTTACCACCTTATTGTCTTAAAGTATCTTTTGCTTATGAAAATCTGTGATAACCTTGGAAATATCTTTGAATCACTGAAAACTGTTTTATGAATGAAATGGAGTAGTAAGAGTAGTATTAGGCGTAATAGTACAGTAGTTTAAAAAATATCCTTAAACATGTTAACAGTGCCTCAGACAGAAAGTTTAGGTAGAATTTTAGACCCATGCCAAAGATCTAATAGACCTTTGTTGTCTTACAGAGAAAGTCATCTTCATTAGGTTCTTCTTTTAAATTCTTGGAATTCTTTGGTCTCTTCATCCACAAGGTTCACATGGACAATACAGCTTGATGTCTCACCACCTAGTGAGTTTCATTTTTCAAAAACATATATGAGAAGATTAACCACATATTAACACTAGTCAAAAATAAAAGGTTGAACAGAACGGTAGTGTGTTTTGTTTCCTTACAGACATCATTTCCATCCTCAGGTTCTTCCTTTAAAAACAGCTCATGAAACTCTTCACTCTGTTGGTCCACATGGCTGATGTGTCTTTTAGAATTCGATATCTCACCACCTGTAATTTCACCATTTACATTCAGGTATCTTGAATAAACATGTTGCAAATAACATTATTTAGCCCCACAACAAACTCGATCAATGCACCCTCTTTTCTTACAGCCGAAGTCTTCATCTTCAGGTTCTTCTTTTATTGGTTTCTTTTCAAATCCTCCATTAATTTGGTCATAACTGTTGAAGTGACGCACAGAGCCTCTAGCTGAAGTCAAAGACGTTTCTGTCTGTACAGCCTTGCACAGGGACTGACCAAAGGACAATAATAAAACAATAAACTATTACGTTAATACACACACAATATGCATTTAAAAGTTTTTTTAGGTAAAAAATGTTGTAAATTAAAATTGTTTTCTTTTTCACATCAGATTTGGATATCTTAATATGCACATATGATTAGCCGTACAACTTGCAAGCTAGCAGGAAAGAAATGCAGTAAAATATTCATAAATAAAGACTGATTTGAATTTAGCATTCACTTTCTATTTATATTTGTTATTACTACTCAGTGTGTAGCTTATTTAGAAAACAAATGCATCAGAGAGTCTGACCCTTTATATGATTTCTTTGTCAAAGTCCCTTTAAAGAAAAAATTAAGCATATTACCTCTGTGCTAATGTCTGATCATACTGTCTGTCTGTCTGTCTGTGTGCGTGTGTGACAAAAAAAAAGAATCGAATAATATAAAAAAAATATTATCACTTTAATAATAATTTATTAGGAAGTTGATTTAGTTACACATCAGGATTCTTTTGTGAGGCAATTCTGGTATCGCCACATTGACTCCAAAATTTTGTTTTTAAATACATTTTTAATGTACAATTGTATTAATTTACATTTAATTTGCATTTGAGATGGTAAAATGATGTAACACCACTATCATTGTACAGGTGGCACACCCATATACTGTATAATCATTGAGATATTTATAAAATCGTGATGCAGAATCAATTTGATATAAATAACAATTGCACCTGGGTACACACATTATTCTTGTGATAATATCGTGTCAGGTAGTCACTGGTGATTTTCATCACTTCACTTTCCTATTTATTACAATATTAAAACTACATTAACTGAAATACAGTAACCGTATTATATAAATATTATATAAAAAGTAAAAGGCAGGTTGCAAGGCTGGGTAAAATAAAATGAATGAAAATAAATAAATAAATTTAATATAAATAATAAATAAATATCCTTGTGTCAGTATGCACCAATGTTTTAACACAACCGGAAAAATAAATGCATTATAAACATGCAATATGTTGACCTGTTAATTAATAAACAAGAATTATTATTTATAATCTATATAAACTACATGAATTCTAAACTTTACCAGTGCAAATGATTACTTACTTATTATTATATTATTAATAATTATTATAATTTAGAATTAATGAACAGCACAATCTTTACCTGTGCAAGTGTAACAGGAGGCATCGTACAGGACAGGCTCGCTTCTGCTGACTTCATTGTGAAAAGCCTGAAAGGTTGTAATATGAAAACAATCAGCTGAAAATATTCATATGAACAATTCCAGATTTTTAAAAAAATATATTAAAACAAATTGGGCAAACGGGAATCAAACCTGGCCGGGAATCAATTCCGGAGCCTGGAGGTGCAGGGCGACAGTGCTAACCACTAAGCCACTGTGTCTGTATAACTAGCTATTTAATAGATTTTTATAAGATGCAATTTATTTTAATGTTATTTTGTTAATTAGAAAGAGGTGGAAGGGTTCGAGGAACAATTTCAGCTATAGAAAGGGAAAATAATTAATAATTATTGGTTACAATGTGTGTGGTTTAATTTCCCTGCGTTTATATCAGCAAGCCCCCAAGTATCAGGGGATCGTTCATTGTCCATTTTCAAAGCTATACAAATTAGGTATTCAGTGTCTTTCAAAGAGTGTTAAGGTGAAACCACAACACCATTATTGCTGGTGCACCGTTTCTGGGCGTCATGAAAACATGATATACTGCACCAACCCATTTCAATTTCCATAGAGTGTTAAGGACCCCCTATCACTCAAGGACCCTTAGAAGCGTCCTTGGAATTGTGTTCAACCATCAGACCTTTGTGATGGCAACAGTAAAGCACCTCGACCATTCATGTGTGGGGTCACTTCTCAGCCAAGGTAGTGAGCTCACTCACAATTTTGCCTAAGAACACAGTCATGAATAAAGAATGGTATGAAAACATCCTCCAAGAGCAACTTCTCCCAACCATCCATGAACAGTTTGGTGACGAATGCCTTTTCCAGCATTGTGAAGCTCCTCGCCATAAGGCAAAAATGGTAACTAAGTGGCTTAGGGAACAAAACATAGAAATTTTGGGGTCCATGGCCAGGAAACACCCCAGACTTTAATCCCATTGAAAACTTGTGGTCAATCCTCAAGAGGCAGGTGGAAAAATAAAAACCCACAAATTTTTGACAAACTCCAGGCATTGATTATGTGAGAATGGGCTGCCATCAGTCAGAATGTGACCCAGAAGTTGATGGACAACATGCCAGGGTGGACCCACTAAATTTTGCCTACCAGCCACATGTTGAAGTGGATGATGCGTTCATATATCTATCGAAGCGTGCTCACTCTTTCCTGGATGGATGGAACGTTACAGTGAGAATCATATATATATATATATTTTTTTTTTTTTAATTTTATTTTATTTATTTTTTTCTCCAGTGCCTTTTATACAATACAAGTGAGAAACTGGTCAGGATGGGTGTCAGCACATTCATTGTGTCCTGGATAGCTGACAATCTGTTAGAGAGGCCCCAGTTTGTAAGGTTGGGAAATTCCCTGTTTGACTCTTCTTTCTCCATTTCTATTTACTCTGTCCACCGCAGATTTCCGATACAACTCTGAGTCCTGCAACCTGCAGAAGTTCTCTGAACAGCAGTGGTGGGGTGTATCAGGGATAGAGAGGAGTCAGAGTATAGAGAACCTCTAGACAGCTTTGTGGAGGAAACATCATGAAAACCAAAGAGATGGTACTGGACGTGGATTTGCACATTTCATCTCTTTTTCTTATTTTGAATTGGCAGTTTGCACTCTCTTTTTAAGTTACAATTATATTCTGCCCCCTCCTTTCCCCCCTTTACTACTGTTTGTGTAAACTGCTGCTGCTGTAACACAATAATTTCCATCATGGGATCAATAAAGTACAATCAATCAATCAATCTATCTATCCATCTAAAACACTGAAGCAGCAGACTTTGTGAAAATTAATATTTGGGTCATTCTCAAAACTTTTGGCCCTGGCTATATATATAATAGAAAAGGTTGAGTAGACTTTATTTCTGGAGAAAGACAATAATTTCCACATTTCCACATTGTGGCTAGTGCCCTTTAGAGTGCTGTGGTCTTCTTGGGGAGCAGTATCAGTGCAGGCAAGATAAATAAGATCATATATATATATATATATTTTGTTTTTTCTTAGAAAGACAGGCCACGCCCACAAGCAGCAGTTTTCACCTTGTTGTGTAAAGACAGAGCAACGAATCATTTAAGATTCAAAAGTGTCGACCCTTCTGGATGAGATGAGCCAAATGGTGTCTCCTCTGGACTCTCCCCCCTCACCATGATCCTGAAACATCAGAACAGCTGGTTTACAACAACATCGACCATCAGTATTTTCAAATAAGTAAATTAAATGAATGCAGAAATATAACTAAATCAAATAGTGTTTCTAAATCAGTTCTCTAACAGAAGCACAAAGCTCTACACAGAGGTTAGGAGGCTGTGATGTCCTGGAGCTTAATTAGGCATTTATCCATTACTGTTAGCCTTACAGCTAATTCAACAAGCTGAAATGTAACTCACCGTGGGCTTTAAAGCAGAACAGAAACTCCCAGGTTTAATAATAACCTGATCAGGTCTGTCTGAAACAATGTGAAATCATTTCAGAGCATAAATTCATGATTAGTTGTGTGAGAAATCTCAGCTGTCCAACCACAAAAACAGCTTCTTCTTCTCCTCCATCGTCTGTGACTCTATAGGGCAGGAGTAGACTGAACACTGCCACCTGCTGGAGACTCGTGTGAATTTGTGTACATACAATAGTGTAATTCTACAGAACAGCTGGAAGTTGGGTCATAAACATCTCCTGAAATGTATTTATTTTGTCACATCAGAACTTATTTAATAAAATAATTTTAAAAAAATGAAAATAATAATAATATAATAGTTATAACTTATTTTCAAACTTTATGACTTCACAATAAGTAGAGCTCAATGCACTTATAGGAGGAGAAGTTACACCAGTTATTCAATTCAATTCAATTCAATTTTATTTGTATAGCGCTTTTAACAATTGTCATTGTCGCAAAGCAGCTTTACACAATCAAAAGAATTATTTATGTTTGTATGGAATGTGAATGTGTATGAATCAAAATGATCAGATAGTTCCTGATAGATTATTAAATCTCTTAACCTGTGTTCCTTCTCTTTTTGGTAACACTAATGATAATTTATAGAAAAATTATAACAGTAATGATTTCAAAGTTTAGGACCATGTGGTTTTCAATTATGTCAAAATCCGTTACAGCAGTTCCTCAGCATACGAATTTAATCCATTCCAGAGTCGAGTTCTTAAGGTGAAATTTCGTATTGTAAAACACATTTTCTCATAGGAAATAATGTAAATGCAGATAATCTGTTCCAGCCGCCCAGAAATATTACCAATATTATAATTTCCAACACTATAATCATATTTTTGCATATAAAAAAATATCAAAATATTTAGTAAAGACATGTAAATTAAGTTCAATATAAAATAAATAGACATTAAACCTCACTTAACCTTAATTTATGATTCCTCTTTGCCCCGGCTGCTTTTATAGCGATGATTTCTTTCCTAATATACTTGGCTCCCTTTACTTTTTGCTAACTTTCTCGGGACCCAAGGTGCTATGTCTTCACTAAATCTTGCACAAAATGCCAAAATATAACAAATGAATTAGTAAAATACCTAAATTCAAATGCGAAAATTCATAAGGGAGGTCGTTTGAACGAAACAATATATACCTAATGCAATTTCTTCTACTTTAAGTAAACACTCATGGTCAGCAGAAACAAAGGTTTACTTAATATACTACATAAATGGCCACAATCATAAAGGTTTCACGATATCTCCACCTACAGAACACCTTAATCTCTCACCCATCGCAGTACTGGTCTGCAGGACAGGCCTTAACTACGATTCCTTGGCATGTCTAATTTCTGCTCACAGTAACCATTTTTACAGTTTCTATCCTGTTCGTTTTAATTAAGGTGTATAGTAAGTGAAAGAAGTTGCATGTGCAACTTAATGCATCACACATGAGCAACTTAACACATACAGCAATGCACAGAGCAGCGTTTGAACACAGAACAGCTTTAGTGGGGTTTACATCCAGTGTTTTAACCACACAACCACTACGGTGATGTCATGTTCAAGCTGTGTTTCTCAATCTCTACACACACACACACACACACACACACACACACACACACACACATTTTGAAAGTTGTATTTTAGACTAGACAGTTTCTTTTTTGTTAGTATTCAGTAGAGAACACTATCTCTGCCTGTAGAATAAACAATTAACCACAATCATTTGATCATATCTACAGTAGGTATGTTGTACACTGTCTGTCCCATAAATAAATAAGAAAAATCTGACTTTTTTCAGTTACCTATATCTTCACATGCAGCACACAATGTGGTGTACAGTCCACATGTGACTGGGATTAGATGTGATTTCCTGGTCATTCAGTACATGCAGGTCATCAGCACTAACTATGTTCTTACCTAAATCCAGGTAGCAGCTTTTTTTTTGGCCAGACAGTGTACATAACATGCCTGCTGACTTCACACAATAATGAACTATTTAGAACATTTTCAACAACAGGTGACACGGTGCGAACAGGGAAACCTCATTGGATTTCGAGTCTAACGCCTTAACCGCTCGGCCATCGCAGCAATGCGCCAGAGGGAAGGCCTTGTCTACAATTCCTTGGCATGTCTAATTTTCTGACCTCACCAACACACCAATCATCTTTACAATTTCTAGCTTGTTCATTTTTATTTGCAGCATTCAAGGAGTGTTGCAAGTGAAAAAGTTGCATCCTTTGCAACCACATGGCAACGTTTTGCAATTGAATTGAATTGCTCTGAAGCTAACTGAATCCTTTTTTCTTATTAGCTTCAGTGATAAGTGGTTTCCTTAAGACTATACAGCTGTTTAGTGCAAATTCGTCAAGTTCTCTTTGCATGTGGAAATGCTTTACTTTCATTATTAAACATATCCGTGAGTTCTACTGTTGTTTGTTGTTGTTGTTGTTGTTGTTGTTTTCGATTTAATTTCACTAAGGGTTTAAGTGATCTCCCATCATGCTCATCCAGGATGTTTTACTGGCCACAATTCTTCCTTGGAGATGATGAATCACCACTATCCTTCTAGGTTCTTCAGGGATCTCCTCAGCTGTTTTCATGCTTGATGCCGTACAATAATGTGACCCGTCTGAAACAGAGTAACAGTTTTGCTATGACCACAGGATATGTCTTCTGGTGTATTTCTTTAAGGCAGTTACAGTAAAAAAATAAAAAATAAAAAAAAACTTGTTACCAACTGACCCATGATAAACACTGCAGTAATTCTCCAACGAAGGTTATTAACTATTCATTTAGTAACACCCATCTTCACCTCAAACACAGCATGTGTAACTTAAAGCATTCACTATAACATTACACACAAGAATATCTATCTCCACATACCCCCTAAACATTTTCTAAGTTTATGTATTGTAGACTATACAGTTTATTCTTTGTTAGTATAGAGAACAGTCAGGCATTTATAAATCACCTATCTTTGTAGATTTTAGGTAAGATTTATAGCCATAGGAGAAGCAATACCAACTGTCACACTAATACACTAGAGCTGACAAACTACAAGGAGCATTCAAACCTGAGTCCCCATACTGGATTCTGTGCTTTCTGTGATTACAGAGGTGGGAACATCCACATCTGTTGGACTGACTTTATTTGTAGGAATTATCCAATGAAAGGCTCTTTGCTTATTTAAATCCAAGTGGTGGCTTAATTCTTTTGGCCTAGAGCATGCATAGTTGCTTTATACAATAACAAAGGGTTTGGAGAATATTCCACAGGTGACACGCTGCGAGCAGGGTTTGAACCTGCGCGGGGAAACCCCATTGGATTTCCAGTCCAACGCCTTAACCTCTCGGCCATCGCAGCAGTGCTGCACATGAGGGGCCTCGTCCACAATTCCTTATTAATTCCACAATTCCTAAATTATGAGGAGCTGAGTCTCTGCATTAAGACACTTGAGATAGCACCTGCTTAGGACTTAGTATTTGGTCCACACCCAAAGCAGCTTGTTTAATTAATCCACTGATTTTTAGCTCTTCCTAGGTGAAAGAAAGAAAGCAAGAATCTAACCCCATTCAGTCCATTCTACAGAAGTGAGGAATGGTCTCTTAGGAGAATCAGCATGTCCAACCAACAGAATGTGTGGGATGTAAGGCCCTTTTTTTATCCACCAGTTTTATGTAGGCTCTAGCTCCCTATCAGTCAGATTTACAGTGGCTTGCAGAAGTATTCGGCCCCCTTGAACTTTTCCACATTTTGTCATATTACAGCCACAAACATGAATCAACTTCATTGGAATTCCACGTGAAAGACCAATACAAAGTGGTGTACACGTGAATAGTGGAACGAAAATCATACATGATTCCAAACATTTTTTACAAATAAATAACTGCAAAGTGGGGTGTGCGTAATTATT
>JAOVVB010025732.1:0-15863 GCA_028570985.1 Heterobranchus longifilis | reverse complement strand
GTGTGTGTGTGTGTGTGTGTGTGTGTGTGAGAGAGAGAGAGAGAGAGAGAGTGAGAGAGAGAGAGAGGACTTCCCCTTTCTTGTAATGCACGAGACCAGCTGCAACAGTTTACAAAACCAACAGCTTGGCTGGGTCGTCTAAAATGCTACCAGGCGTTCAACAACCATAGGACAATTTCTGGACTTTCCCCCTGCTCTGTTCAGCTACATGCCAAGTGTAAATATGTGTGTGTATCAAATTGTGCAAGAGTAACCTAACACTGTAGAAGACATGCAAGCAGACATGAGTGGTTTTACTGATGCCTTAATGTCTTTCAGCTTCAGGTGGGGGGTCGGGACGTTGTGGGCTTTTCTATCGTCCAAACCTCAGTTTTGGGTCCAAAAACACTGAGCTGACTGTCAGGAAAATGCTAATTATAAAGCTTCCTGGCTTTGAATTCTATGCAATTGTAATCCACATTGTTTGTCTGTTGAAAAGTTACCCAATGAGGTTTTTTGTTTTGTTAAATCATTGGTTGTGAACAGGGTTTCCAGTGGTGAAAAACAAGGGCTTCTGCAATGATGACTGTGACAAAAAGGCAGGTGGAGATGCTCTTTCAACACTGGCATACTGTAATTGCATGCACACATGCACACACACACACTCTCACATATATACACTGACACACATGCCAGACCAACACACAGACAGAAACACACACAGAATAACCTAGCCTTGCAGCAGGACCCCGCCAAGCAAATAAATAAGCTATTAATTAGGGAAGGAAAATGTGATTGGCCACTGACTGGCGGTGCTATGATTTATTGCACGTGTCACCGTCATCTCAAAGTGACTTTTACTCCGGGTCGGTGAGACAGGTCCAAATAGAGACTGGCCTATGTTGAGAGGGATAGATTTTCCACTACACAGAGAGAGAGGTAAAATTGTCCATTTGTTCTGTATCTACCCAGCTGAATGCTGACATGTCAATATGTCTTATGGAGAAGAGAAAACACTGAAGCGAGGGTAATTAGAAAGTGTGTGTGTGTCTGGGCACACAAACTTCTCTCTCTGGCCCATATGACCTCAAACATAAACAAATCCAGTCGTGGCTTGATGAAAGTGCAGCCACCTGCAGAATCCTTCCACCAAGAGCTGTCCAGACCCTCATTAGGGGTGTGCGTAAATGTGTATGTTTGTGTATGTGAGAATGTGTGTATCTCACCGTGTCTGTGTGCTTTCACACTATAGGCAGGAGGGAAAACCCCACCATTATTAGTGTTTCATAGCACAGCTTTTGTTATTGGACAGAGTCAGGAGTTTTTCAACACCACTTTAGCACCATTCGTATTGACACGCCATGATGACCGAGCGGACAAAAGAAAACACGACGTGGGGAGAGACACTCAGTGAGTGGACTGCCTCATTGTTTTTACAAGACCTGTCACAGTCTAAAAGACATGACGGAGCGAAATCCCGCTCCGTTTATTTCCAGAACTCATTTAACGTGAAAAAACAGCAGAAATGCCCCAGGGTTCTCGTATAGGGCCCGTTAAAACATATGTGGTGGTTTTGCATGTGCAGCTCAAGTCAAATAGAATGACCCATACATCATGACTTCTAGTCACACCAATGTGGAGGCAGAGTAAGTAGCCATAGCAACAAGAGGAGGACCTTACAAAGCTTGCTCATCATCATCCCAAGGCGCGAGGAAAAGAAGAGGGCCCCACTTGGAGGTTTGCACCGTAGGAAAATGTTAGCATTCTGTTGCCAAAAACAATTCTCCTCAACTCTGGATAATATGAGGCAATACAGCAACACGGCCCAATGGATGGCTGCGGATGTCACAAAGCCGCAAGTTTCCAAAAAGAACCAGCAGCAAACAAACCTCAGGGTTTTTTGAACCAGGGCCCTGACTGACAACCCATTGGCTGCAAGAGCCACACCAAGAAAGCCACAAATTGAAAGTTTTGCTACGCATTTATTGGGAACTTTTGCAGCTTCTTGGCACGTTGACAGGATTTCATTGTGGTGGTGGCAATGCCCTGGACGGGTTATTGATCTTCTTGACGTATAGATGGGAGAGGAAGCGGTCTTTCACTGTGGGTCGTGTTGAATAATAAACTGCAGAGAAAGTGTATTTCTGTCAGAGAGCGAGCAAGAAAGAAAAAAAAGAAAGAAAAATGAAAGGGGAGGCTCTGTTTCTCATTGCTGGAGTCTTTAAAATAGGAGCTAACCATCATGTCAAACATGATCTCAACAAATGGATCTGACTCCTCTGACTCCCAGATACTGGCAAATCTGATCGGAACACTTTACAATCAATGAAACAGCATGACTGCTCCAAAAAAGGAAGAAAAAGAAGTGGGGATATCAAGTCTCTCCAGTGTTTTTCCTCTGAGAGCTCTTGCTATCATTTCAACTCCCTGATAACGAACCTTTTACACGTTCCTGCCAGAATCTGTTAGAGACTGTTTGACTAAGGATACGCGTCTGATTCAGTCTGCTTTTTAGCATTAAGTCAGATGGTGCCTTCAGTTCCAAGTCCTTTCTCTGGCTTGTCCTTTAAAAGGGTGTAAAATGGGGCTATTTCGGGACTTCCCAGAGATAGGAGCCTTGACAGCTGACCCAAAACAAGACCAGAGCTATGACTTCTTAAAAACATGCCTCAACAATGAGGTTGCTCACAGAGCTTAGGGAGGTGAGGAGGAAACAGGGCAGAAATTTGTGCTGCTAAATAGCAGGAAACTGGGCATCCATCAGATAAAATATATTCATGATGACTTTAATAAGCGCAAGACTTGAGGTGCTTTGGCCAAAGCAAACATCAAGGAGAGTGCTGATAGGAGTCTTTCTCTCTTTTGCTCCCTCTCTTTCTCTGTCTTAGTTGATAGAGAAGGTAATTATGAATATAATCACTGTTTGGTTCCTTATCTCCATCTCCACTTGGCTGCAAAGCTTAATGTGAGAAAATTATACAGTTCATTGGTGAACGCAAAAGAAACTGATGCCAAAGGAATGTATGAGATGCCATTGTCTAAAAGAAGAGATCAGATTAGCTTGACACTTATCACACCGCGCTAAAGCTAACAGTGTTACCCAACCCTACATCCAGATGGGTCTATGCAGGGTGCGGCCCGTGACGGAACTGAGAACTGTTGGTGAGATAGAGCTTAGCGCACAAAGGTTAGATTTGGAAGGCAAACACTTGGAACTATTGTGCGACTCGGGAAAGTCACGGCCACTTGTCAAATACAAACGGCTGATATTTACAGAACGAGCGTTGACCCCGCGTGTCCTAAGAGTTCTTTGTTTGATTTATGAAGAAAATGCCATAGTGAAATATCCTGGCAGGGTTTGCATTGACTCTGGACAGGCTCATCATTTCAATGTCCTGTATGATTCACAGGTCTTGCATAGACATGTGCGATGTAGGTGCCACACATCATACGCTTGGTACAAATGAGCGGATTAAATATTTGTATTCATGCATCTGACAGTCGCCGCGTTTGAACTCATTTCTCTGTAAGAAAGTGATGTTACGAGGTGAGGTTTGCACTTAGCGAGCAAACAAACCTTGGGAAAAAAGCTCACTTTCATGAAGCGAGAGGAATCCAAAGGGAGGTGGAGAGCAGAATTCTGCAAATTTATTAAAAGGGTCATATTTTCATGGGGACCTTGTATGACCATCCATCACCTGGCGTCCAAGGCCCCTTATCCTTTTAAGGCCGTTGACTCTGAACTTGATATCGACAGAACTATACAGATAAATTATCTGCCTGGCCTTCGCTTTATTGATAAGTCATTTGGGCAGATGATCAGTAATAATCATAAGTGAATAAGGGTGTGCCGATAGATCTTCCGCTAGCAGATGGTGTGACAGCCGCAGGGTTGAGGCCCAATAAATAACCCTACCTTTTGGCCTAAGAGGATTGCCTACACAGCATCGGCAGCTGCCGCGGCATGCCTTTCAGATAATGATATATCACGTCCTCCCTCTTCATTTTGATAAAGGTTGCGGTTTATCGACAGCAGGGAGAAAAATAATATTGCCTTATTTCTAATGATCTATTCTTCCCATGACACACATTGCCTCTGAGCACGCACAGGGTTATGGGAGTAAGATTTAGGGTCTTGACTTGGGGGCATATAGATCGAATCAAAGGTCATGCCACGGATACTTTTCATTTCACATACCTCAGCCGAGCGAGATGCTTGCACAGCCTATGCATATATGAATGTTTACATTTATGCACTACATAAATCTGATATCGGCTTTTCAGCTCAGCAATGTCATATGTTTCATATCTCCATTTCCCCTTGCAAACTGAATTTGTGTATTTAGAAACATACACCAGACCACACTGTCTGTCCCTCTGTCTAGTGCCAATATGAATCCCTAATTCAAACCAGGAATTCCTTTAGGTAGGTAGAAAAGGACGCGGAAACACAGAGAGGGGGGATCTCTCATCGCATCAGGGGCTTTTCTGGACAGCAGCCACTGAGATATTGTCACGTGACGACGGATAACTGGCGAGTAAATTGCATATCGTTTATCGGGGTCCGGCTAAATATTTACACCGTTTGCATATTTCAACATAAACAGAGGGGTTTTGGTAGCTTTTCATTCCTCCACTCTGCCTCTTTCTTCAAATCCAATATATGTACAGGAAGGACAAGCTGGCTCAAACAAGAAGAAGAAGTTGGACCGAGTGCAAGACGGAGGGAAATGAGGAGAAAGGAAAAGACATTTTGAGAAAGCTCGTATCTGTACTTGTGTGTGTTAGTCGGTCAGGCATCCCCCTGCAAATCCATCCTGTGGCTTTTCTGCATTTTTGACCACACACACATACACACACATATACTAGGAGTTTGGGCGCGGGCCCAAACATAGAAGTGAAAAGTCTCTAGTGACTTGGAGGCTAAGTGCGTGTATATATGGGTCAGTGCTTGGGACAAGCAGAGGCTTTCTTTAGGGCTCCGAGGGTTTACCCCAAGGTCAAGCCCTACACACGATGATGATGATGATGATGCTTGAGAAGGCCAAAGCCATGCCGAGTGACTCGCTGATGAGATTTTTCCAGAAGATAAATAAACAAGGCCTAACCATGGATTTCCTATTCAGGGGTATGAGTATGTAGCAGGGTACTTTGGAGATATGAGTTTGATCTGAGACAAATTATACACATACTAGAACCATTACATAATTACAGTAGTAACAGTTGTGCAGATCAATTATCAAACACCTCCCACAGCTCCTCTGTCCTCTGTACACTCAAAGTATCCAGTAAGTTCTTTAGCCTTAGTCTTAACTCTCACTCAATGGTCTTTTTGTACCGGTATGGCCTCAGTGTTTACGGGGAAGACTTAGAGCTTAGAAGTTAGGTCATCAGTAGGACAGAGGTGAATGGTGTGGCGTGTGCTGAGGAAAGAGTAAACAGATCCTAGCGTTCATAAGACACTCTTTGTTAGATAGGTAGTCTGTGTTTTTAGTTGCTTTTATTGCACCAATAATCTTGAACACACACTCTTTTCCAAATATTTTATTAACCACAACAAACATGTAACTAAAATGACTGAGTTATAATGAACGCTGCATCTGTTAACCCTCTGACTGAACCCAACAGCCTGAATGGCCTGTTTTCTTTTTTAAAAATCACCAAAATTACATCATTAATCATAGCCAGAACCTGTGAAAACAGAAATGTCATCAGATTTTCAAATTTCCAAAGGCCCTTGAACGAACCATGCGTGACGATGGCTTCCATCAGGAAAAGTAAATCAATCTATGCTGAAAATAGTGGCTTTTCGTCAAAGTTAATTTATTCTGCATGTCTGCTAAAATTTTGCCAAAAATAAACCAGATCCCGTAAAAAAAAAAAAAAAACATTAGCACAACTGGGAAGCCATGAATGACTCAGCTGAGACCAACAGTCATGTGACAAGTATTCAGTGAAACTTCTTTTGGAGTTCTCCCTACTTATAGCCATGATTGTGCTGTTTCCATAGAGGTGCAGGACTTTATGTCGCAGTGAAAAACGAGGCCACAGTGAGTAAAATGTCACAGGAGCAAAAAACACCAGGAACCTGCTTGGGGTTCAGAGGTTTAAACATGACACTATCCTCCTTTTATAGAAACTGACCAATTTTAGGAATAAAGTGCGTGTTTCAGCATTATATGATTGTTTTGGCATTCTACAAAGCCATCAACATGCAAAGTCCAAAACTTCAATCAAATACCTTTTTAAAAAGTTTAATTCAAACGCAAGTAAACTAACTAAGGCACGTACACGATATAAATACCAACAATAATAACGGCAACTTAATAGTTGTAATGGCTGCTATTAGCGTGTGTATTATTTTGAGTATGATGTGGAGATAAAACACAAAAAACGTTTATGTTTAACAAATGGACTGTAACTAGTGCACTGTTTATCCTTGTGATTTCTTTTGGTGGCCAATCAGATTATTTGCACGGTGGAAACATTTAAAGACCAGTGCAGTTAAGCCAGCTGCTACTGCCAAAAGATACTGTCTGGACATACTGGCTACAAATGGTTTCCTTCACTATGGTGGCCAGTAAGGAACACGTTTTGCATGGGGTTTATTTAAATTATTGCCAAATGCATATAATGGCCACTAAATTATAAAGACTGGCTATTTTCAAATTCTGGTCTACCACCAGGCATTAAACATGTAATACATTCTAAACTACAAGGGCACTTGGAGAGTGTATTCCTCCACCTATCTCGCAATGGTAACGAAAGTGAAACATAATTTGTGTATTCGCCCTGTGATTGGGATCTGCTCTAAAATTGAATAGGTTCTTCCTTGGCTCATGCTACACCCTTCCACCAAGTTTCATGAAAATCGAGCCAGTAGTTTTTCTGTAATCCTGCGGACAGACAGACAAACCAAACCGAAAACATAACCTCCTTGGCGGAGGTAATAATGGCATGAAAGCTTCAACAGTCTTTCAGACTATAACAACTAAATAACGGACAATATCAAGGTTCAGGGATTCTTTATTGTTATTCTAGCCATGTAAAACACGAAAAGAACGAAATGGAGTACTCAGGTCTCAGTGGTCATCAATAAATAACTAACGAATAAAATATCAGACATAATAAACTAAACAGTTGAGTACTACTAATAAAAAGTGAGCAGTGTGCGACATCAATATAATAAATAAAATAAATATAACAAATGTCCTTTTGTATTTTGCCACACTCGACAACCAACACAAAAGTACTGAAAAATACACTCATTCGAAGAGCAGCAACAATTGGAAACACCAAAGTAGCACTGAAAAAAATGATTGATCCAACCCATTGTGCAAATGAATCCTCCACCATTCTGCTCTCATTGATTCACTCAGTCTAACATTTGTTGCTACACAGCAGCCCTCTTTGGGGCTCTTATGCTCTGTGTCCATTTTTTTTCTTTCCAACCCTCCCTCTGTCTTTCTGTACAGTACACACACTCTATTTATCCTTGCTCTCAAGAGATAGCAACATTTATCACCACAAGAGCTGTCTCCAAGTCCACAGGATCAACCCATCACCTCCACAATAAATGTCAAGCTGTCATGATTTATGCAGCTAATGAAATTGATTAGATGGCTACAATGTCCCAGAACATTGTAATCGCGTGATTCACCACTGTCCTGTTTACTCTTGAAAGATCAACGTCTGTGTGTCTGGGATGAAACCAGCACTGGGCGGTAAAAACAGGTTGTGGGACATCTTGTCAACCACCGCTTGACAATGATACAGTTACATCTTTGGAGCCTCTGTCATCAGTCTTTATGGTTTGGCCTTGAGGACTCTTCGGAGAAGATATAATTGAGTGGAGATAATGTAGCAGTGCCCACTCCCTTGTACAAAGGCCATTGTCTGATGTTTTTGCCATCAAAACCCAAGATGAGTTGAAGTGTCACTGACTTTGATAATTTCAGGGACGGTCTCAGACTTCAAAAGACTGCGTGGTAATGATGTTGCAAAAGCGATGATATGATGCTGCTGGCTATCCTGGGGCACTGAATGGAAAACGTTGTGTACAACAGTGGACTTTGTGGTGCGAGACACTGCCAAGTAGAATTTGAATATCTGATGATACCTCATGTCACTCCAAAGTTCAACCTCTCTGATGACATATAAACCAAATACTGTTTCATCAATACAAAATATCACTATTTGGAGCGCTCCATCACAGCTGTGTCAGACTGCCACCTGCTCTATACTTTGTCAAAGTCGCCTCTAATATGCAGGTTAATGCAAATATCCATTCAGTTGACCTTCGGGCTCATCACAAATGGGTTTATTAGCCGGGCCATATAAGGTGAAGGCCCTTTACAACCCTGTTAGTGTGAAGCAGAGACTATCTCTGTCACTAAGATTGATGTTCCCCGGCTTATCGAGCGCTTCCGTTATCAGTAAAAACCTTCAGCGAGGGATACTAAGTCCCGTTTGCACTCCTCAGACTTGAGACTCATCAAACTTCACACGTCTTTATCTTGGTCATCACCAACTCTTATCATTATTGTCTTCATTGGTGTCAGTGATACCAGTTTCATTTTCTAATATCACCATCATCACATGATGTGTACAGACAGGATGCTCTGCTGTGGTCTCTGAACCCTGGTTTATAGCTGTCTGTCTGATGGCCAGTCCATGGGATGATGACGGATGACTTTATTGGGGGAGTTGCATGGTCACAACTTGGAGCAGGGACTTTCCATTAGTCATCTAACTAGAGCAATCAGCATGGAAAATGTTTGTGAACACCCTCTCGACCCTTTTTTTTTGTGGTCTTTGTATCTGCAAAGCCAGAATGTAGGCTATTCTTCGCCCACGCCTATTTCAATAACACAAAAGAGAAAAAAAAATGACCAAGCAAACTAAGAGCAAGGAAGAAACTGATTTTGGAGCCATTCACTCATTAAATTTCTTCTCATTTTGGCTCCTGCGGTTGTAATAAATGACTTAGGGAGAGAGTTATTGGACAAAGGAGGAGGGAGGGCGAGGGGCGAGCTTGGTGAGAGGAAACTTATCTGTCCTTGGGCTGTGGGACAGAACACAGTGCCGGCTTTATTCAGCGTCTCGGCACTGTCGTTAAGGAACGATGACACACTCCTCCAGGCCCACATTAATCTTTAACAGTGTGATTTCAAAAATAACACCAGTGTTTTCCCTAAGGCACGTGGGGAGAGAAGGCCCTGCTCAGTCCTGCCGAGCTCCGTCAAGGTTTTTTTTTCTTTTCTTTTCCCCTACTCTGTTAACATTGGAAAGCAGAGAACAGAGGAAGGGGTTAGACAACTAAAAAGATGGACAAGAGTTTGAACAGAGAGAAAAAAAAGAGACAGGGTGTATGTGGAGCATGGATGGATTACTGAACAGGCCTACCGGGCACAGGCCCAGGGGCCCAATGAGTCAGGGGCCCCACTGGCCTTCCCTTGCAAAATGCCACTCAAAGAGACACATAACCAGGAAGAGATGCAAAAAAAAAAACGTCTATGAAGAGACGCAAAGCAACCACAAAGAGACAAAGTGACAACAAAGAGACACAAAACAACCACAAAGAGATACAAAATGACTATAAAGAGACACAGAATGACTATAAAGACACAACATGAGACACAAAATGACCACAAAGAGACACATAAAGACCACAAAGAGACACAAAACAACCACAAAGAGACACAAAGGGACTATAAAGAGACACAGAATGACTAAAGAGACACAAAATGACCACAAAGAGATATAAAAACCACAAAACATCAACAAAAAAAGAGGGAAAACCACCACAAAGTCTGGCTTGCTCCTGCGCCCTGTCCCTTCTGAAATAAACTAAACTAAACTATGTAGGAAGGATGAGGAGGCCTTTTGCATATCTGTGCCCAGGGGCCCATTGTCTCATAACTCGCCCATGATGTGGAACCTAAAGTGGAGCGGATTTGGTGCGACGTCACCAGATGTTAAAAGCCCTTGACCTCACTTACTCACCGTGACAGTGGCAGCTCCAGTGGCTCCCTCGCGCCACACATTACTGTTGTTAACAGTGTTATCACAGGGCTGCCCTGGGCAAGATAAAGACTGTGGCTGCTGATGGGCCTTAAGTGAATGAGGGACTGGCTGCAGACACATAGACAGAGGGGAGTGTCAGTCAGCCTGCCTCTGGTTAATGACAGTGGAGAGATAGAAGCTGAAACAACATCTTGTGGGGAACCGTGTGTGTTTAACAGCAGGCTGCTGGGGAAAGGGAGAACGGCAGAAATAGGACAGTGCCACTAATGTTGTTTGGGTTTTGGGAGCCAGACAGGAATCTCTCTTTCTCTCTCCCTATCAGGGCCGAGGGGAGGTAGCTTGGCCGCTTGCTAGTGACCATTACACAGCGTGATAGCGCTGCAGCTTTGAGGTTTCCCATCGGCACAAGCAGGGCGCCTCATAAGGCACAAAGAAAAAGATGGAAGATCCAGCGGGCTGATTTTGACAGATAACCGAAGCCAAAACCACTACGCTCATGAAGCCAATGGATTCTTGCAAACATCTTGTCTCCCCAAACAGCATCTCTCTCCCTTTTTATCTCTTCTCACCCGCTGTCCACATACAGTATATCTTGTTTCACAGCATTTCCAATGCAGTCGATGTAAAAGTGATAGGAGTGCTCTCTTTATGAGGCTTTTTAAGTTGATCTGTCGGATTGGCTTATCCTTTCTGTAGCTTTCAATAACTTCCATGTGCGTTTCATTTCTCATCTCCTCCCTCCTTCCTCTGTCTCCTTTCCGCTGAGTGCTCCACACAGTATACAGAAGGTCGGGCCAAGGCTAACATGTATCTATAATGTGTTCGTCTCAGGCAGCCCCCCGAGGAGCGGAGCGCTGCTCTGGCTCCTTGGCACAGCGGACAATGTGGGTGTTGTGTGTGGAGGAGCTGGCTGGCTGTACACTCACAGACGAGTCAATCTGGGGCCACTGCTGAACTGCTGCCTGTCCTGCCGCTCTAGTGCCTCAATAAGACCCCTCTTCACTGTTTAAAAAAAAAAAAAAAAAAACTGCTTCCCTTATTTGTTTTGCATTAATTTTTAAAAAAAGTAACTTTTTCTTCTTCTCCACACGCTGGATTTGATCTGTTCTCACCCCTCACACTCAATACAGCATGCTTTCTTTTATGGGCTTGTGTGTCTCTATAAGTGTGTGTGTGCCTACATGAGAGTACTCTTTTCACAGTGCTGACACCCGGCAGATTGAGACATCAGGCGCCTGCTCGCTGTGGTAAATTAGCCATTCTTCTCAGCGGCTAATTGGAAATCTAAATGTTTTGCAGGGGGAGAGAAGAGCTGTGAAGGAATGCCGTCTGCCTGGGAGCGGAAAATCAGATTACAGATTTTTTTTTTCAATATTTCTATTCAGTGATATTTGATGTGAATTTACTCTGATCATCGCTGTGTTGAGGGAAATTGCAAAGAAGAAAACATATTTAGTGAATAGTGGATTCTGGAATGCAGAGAACAATGTTTATCAAGAACCCTTCGTGGAGAGACGTATTCCCATCCTGAAACCCTCGCCACTTTTAATGAGCAAACACTCAAAGCTCTGAATTAGAGGCAAATACATTTCCATGCATAATGACCCAACCACAAAAAAGAAGGAAAAAAACATTAATTACAGTGCCTCCATCTACATAATTCAGAATAAAATATGAAACAAAAAATGCCACTAACACTAATTGACTAATTCATCACAGGACCTTGTTGGTAAATGTTCTTCCCTGCTTGAGTAGTTTAGGCAAAATGAAAACATTTGCATAAAGTTAAGGTTTGAGGCCTGCCGGTAAACACTGAGTAGTGAGACAAAATATTGTTAAACATTGTAGCATTTCTTGATGTAATAATTATGAATACGCCTTTCTTAACCCTTCAGTAATGAGTTGTGTTAAGCTATAAAGCTATTTCTTTGTTAAGCTATTTTCTATTTTAAGAAAATAGTGACTATCTTGTGATTAATGTAAAAAAAAAACATGCTGTTGTTGCACAGCTGCAATTAGGGCTGTGTATTGACAAGAATCTGGTGATATGATATGTTATAATTCAATATATTGCGATATATTGAGACACGGTAAGCAGGCGATACATTGTGATTTTTTAAATCTTATGTTAGGAAAACTGTCACAGTACAAAGAACACGCCATCATATGCATACAATATGAGTAAAAAAAGTTTACTTTTATATCACTACCGTCTAGCAGATGGGGGTTTTTAAACACAACACAAAACAACCACTGTCTGCCACGAATCTTTGAATGTAAACTATTAATTTAAAATCGATAGTATTTTTGAGAATTGATACAGTATCATAAAACCCAATATCACAATACTCAAGTGTTTTTCTAACCCTAGCTGCAAATATATGAAGCATACATAAAGGATCAGATGTACACACTTTATTTATTAAATCTGTTTTGTCCTAAAAATTGTCAAGAAAAAGATTTTAACTTTGAAATTTTCTGCAAGTTTTTAAAACAAACAAAAACAGCACATCTTTGCAATGCTAAATTTCCTGGCAAGCATCATCTTCAAAGCATCTTGACAAGTCAAAGTGGTGTGACTTTGTTCTCTATAAGCAGACAGTCCTGTGAATGTGGCCGGAGGCTGGCCCGTGCACAGTTATGGGCGGTACTCCCCGTTGTTGGGGGTGAGTTTGAGGTGCTGGGAAAAAAGGGCTGTGCATTCACAGTAAATGAGGCCTTGTGAGTAACCGTGGAGAGAGTGCTTCTTAACTGATGAGTCCAGAGACAACTTCCCAGATCTTCTCTGCCACATGGAGACACCCACAATGCTAAAGACCTACTGCCATCTTTAGAGCAAAGCACAGAAAGCCACTGAATAGCTTAGTTTTAGCCTCGGCCGTGAAAACAAACCTAAACACTGTGAATTGAGTTTTGTCTCATTCTTCTTAATTGGCAGCAGCAGGTTTTTGCCTCTTTTTCTTCTCCGTTCAATATGAATAAATGCGACAAGCTTCTGATCCCGGCTTTTCAGCCTATGACTGTTTATTTATCTATTTCAACTACACCCGAGGGAACAAAAGGCATGCAGAATGGCCACTGACAGCCATGTCGAATATCTCTTTCTGCCAAATCTGGCTGTTTTCTCTCACTGCTGTCACTTGATGTCTTTATGCGAGGCTGAGAGTTCACCACTATGAAAAGGGCGGGGGCGAGCTGAGTGAGTGACCCCCACAGGAGGGGAGTATTAAAAGTAAAAAAGAGAGCGAGAGCAAGGAATGGATGAACCAGAAGGCGGGAGAAAAGTAGAAGGGGGAGAGGGGGCACCCCTGCCGGGTCCCAGGCATCTCGGCTGGCAGTCCCCATCTTGGCTTCAGACGGCTTTTGTCAAAGAGGGGAAAAGAGGGTCTCTTCTTCACTTGGGCATGGGACAATAGACGTTTTGTCAGTCAGGGAGGGGGTGTCGGTGGGGGAGTATGGAGAGATGCTGAAAGAGGAATAAAGCCAAGGACCCATCTTCACAAGGGGTGGGGTGGCGGCGGTGGGCAGCCCTTTGGGACTGGGCAGATGTTGAAACGAGGATGATTTATTAGCCCTAGTGTCCTTGGTGGCACTTGGCCACCATCCCAGAATTAGGAGTGAGAGACTGAAGAGACATGGGGAGGAGGAGGAGGAGGAGGGCAGCCATGTATCAGAGACATCTTAATACCTTCTATGGGCATGGGGCTCTTCTTGCTCTCCGACCGTCATGGTATTTTTGCCCGATTCTCTCGTAGAAAAATAACTTGGTTGGAGTCATCTGCATCACTGAGCTGGACCTTGTCACCCAGCATTACCCTCGCCCTCCAAAACAACACCCCCCCTCCCCAACAGACCCAAACACACAGAGTGTGTGTGCTGGCCTCGCTGCTGCTGCTGCACCACCACCATCACCACCATCGCCTCCCCTGCTTATATAAAACAACAAATTACCAAATTAACATTCCCAACAGCCCTTACTTTCCCTTCACAGTTCTGGGCAGAGACACTCTCAAACTTGCCAGAAAACAAGTGTAAAAGAGAAACCGTTCTATGGGTGCATGTGGCTCTGTTTGTGTGTATTATGCATGTTTTGCATGCGTATGTGGTCAAGGAGATCTCCACTTGTTGCCTCTGTTGCTAAAAAAAAAGGAACCTTTTTTTAAAAAAGGAGTGAAAAAATCGTGTTTCTGTGTGACTCGAGCAGCCGCAGATCCCCCGTGTGCTGTGCTGTAATTGGGAGGTGTCACATGTTTTAAGTCACAGCGTGTCATCTTGTCATGCCACCCATGAAGACCCATGAGTCTAGTTGTGTGTGTGTGTGTGTCAGAAGCTACTGAACCTAAAGTGAGAAGAAAAAGGACCCATTCCATTCCAACAGTTTTCCATTTTTTTATACTGCTCCTTTCCATCCCCACAGCACATCTCTCCCTCGTCTTCAATCCAAACTCCACCCCAACTCCCTTCACACATTTTCACATATGAACTACGACATTGTCCGGAGTTACCCTTCCACACACATGTAGAAGATTGTCCGTGTCAGTCACTTATGAAAACGTTTGGTCTGGTTTAGGCGAGGGGTGGTGCCTAGGTAGAGCGTGCAGGAGGCAGGACATGACACGGATTACACCGTGGTCACGTAGCCGGTTCGTGATTTGGTCATAAACAACCGGGTCTTTTGCCGTTCCTTGAATTTGTCTGACGATTTCGGCGTCGGCCCTTACTGGCAGAAGTTCACTATTGCCATTATCTCTCCAGTTAGACAATTTCATTGCTATCTTTGTGTAAATAACCCTTCTTCTTCACCCTCGGTTGTTTGTTTTCTTCTGGTTTTGCGCCAGCCGCATGATAGAAACATTATCAACACGCCCACTCACTCGCTGTGAATTGTCACATGTGGGCTCAATTGGAAATTACACAGACTCGGGGAGCTGGCAGGGTAAAGTCCATTTAATGTCCGGTCCAACTGATTCGGACATTTGCATTCTCACATACAGCTCCTCCGGGTAATGTCTAGATAATTTCAGGGTTGCATGTGTGCAATGCATGTGTGAAAGGGGCTTTACACACATATGTTTTTTCCCAAACTTGACCTACCAATTTCTCCCCCTGCTTCCTACGGTCCTCTCTGTCTTTCCCTCCCAGCAACATTTAATCTTACGACTTGTTTGTCCACCCTATTTCCCAGCCCTCTGCTGACAAACTGTAGGAGGGTTACTTAAAGCAGTAAAGGAAAGTTTGGACAGCTTTCATCAAGGGTACCCAGGGGTAAGATTGATTGGCAAAGTAATTTACTGCCCAGTGTCCGTTCTGCACTCCTCGTTCTCTGCCTCTCTCCCAGCCCTTCTCCCGATCCATCTATTCATTCGTCTCCAACTCTTTACAAATCCATACCTGCTGCCTGGAGGTAAAGGTCTCAGTGGGAGTGTGTGTGTGCGTGCATTTGTGCGTCTATGACAAAGTCTGCAGGTCTGCAGGAAGGTTGAGAGGTTGGAGTCTCGGTAACCACTGGCACAGATGAAAAAGACTGATTGTCTTTGGGTTGATGAGGAGATTGGCTAGACAGGCTGAGATAGAGTGTGTACGTGGCGTGCACATGTGTAGACAATAGGCATGTGACTTTGGAGGTCTGGGGGGGGGGGTGCAAGAGCTTTTGACATGAATGAGAGGGAGGGTCATCTATCATCTAAAGAGAAGGGTTGAGGAGGGGTTGAAGAGAAAGGAGAGAAGAGGTTGCAGGGTCAAGTCTCCATCGCTCTCGTTGTCTTCTGTTCTCTCACTGTCAACCTCATGGCGACTGACCACTCAGCGGACCCCACTTCAGCCTCGCTACGGCTGACAAACCGTCCCCCCCCCCCCCC
>JAOVVB010025718.1:0-15863 GCA_028570985.1 Heterobranchus longifilis | reverse complement strand
GTCCAGCAGGCCGTTGTGTTGCTGTGTTTACTGGTGATCTGGAGAAAAAACAACAACAAATTCATGTTAATCATAACACAGACTATTTGATAATGAAAACATTCTGCAAAACTGAGACTTTTCAAACACCCCTATGACTCCATAATGAATGAAATACATGATACCAGGCAATAATATTCCCCCAGTACAAATATTGTGCTCTTCTATTTATGGTTAAAGAATATTAGAGACAATATTAGACAAATATTGCATTAACAATGAAATAAAATATATTTAAAATCACATCGGCCGTTTTTGTGAGATTTTTGGATCACATAATATAGTCTGCCGTTTTTTATTTTTTGGGGATAAAATCTGGGATTTTTGGTCAAAATCCACATGCTATACTATAGTGTTTTTGTGAGATTTTTGATGACACACGAAACTGCCGTTTTTTTTTATTATTATTGTTTTTTACGAGACACTGTGCTATGCCTTTTGGGGGGCGTTTAAGACCACATACTCAAATATGAGGCATTTCGAAAGTGTTGCATTTTTGGCCATAAAACACATGCTATATTATGGCTATACGATGGATTTTTGACTGCACACTATCCTTTTTTTTTTGCGAAAAAAGACTATGCTGTGCTTTTTGGGTGGCTTTTTAAACAACATACCCGAGAATGAGGCATTTTGAAAATTTTGGACAAAAACCAAAGGCTATACTATAGTATAGTATAGTATAGCGTTTTTGGTGGATTTTTGACGGTACACGAAACTCTGCCATTTGGGATTTTCATGCAAAAAAAGACTGCGATGCATTTTGGAGGCCTTTTTAAACAACATACTCGAATATGAGGCATTTTGAAAATTTTGGATTTTTGGCCAAAAACCACATGCTATACTATGACTTTTTGTGTGATTTTTGAAAACTGCGCTGTACTGTGCCGATTTTTGATTTTTTTTTTTTTTTAAATAAACGGTGTAATGCCTTTTGAGGGTCTTTTCAAAGAACATACTACAACATGAGGAATTTTGAAAAGTTTGGATTTTTGGCCAAAATTTTTTAAAAATGGCCAAAAACCCAAATTTTTGCAAAATGCCTCAGATTGTAGTATATTATTTAAAAAGCCTCCCAAAAGGCATTGCATAGTTTATTTTTGAAAAAAAAAAAAAAAAAATCGGCAGAGTATGGCGTGTTTTAAAAAATTGCCCAAAAACGTCATGGTGTAGCATGTGATTTTGGCCAAAAATCCAAATTCTTGCAAAATGCCTCATATTGGATTATATTGTTTAAAAAGCCCCCCAAATGCCATTGCACAGTTTGTTTGTTTTTCGAAGAAAATGTAAATCGGCAGAGTATAGCGTGTTTCCAAAAATCGCCCAACAACGTCATAGTGTAGCATGTGCTTTTGCACCAAAAATCCAACAATTTCAAATTCCCTCATATTCGAGTATGTTGTCTAAAAAGCTTCCCAAAAGCCATAGGAGAATGTTTCGCCACAAAAAAAATCAAAAACGGTAGAGTAACGTATGTCATCAAAAATCGCCCAAAAATGTCCTAGTGTAGCATGTGTTTTTTGGTCAAAAATCCAACATTTTCAAAATGCCTCATATCATAGTGTGTTGTTTAAAAAGCCCCCCAAAAGGCATTGCACAGTTTATTTTTGGAAAAATATCAAAATCAGCAGAGTATAGCGCGTTTTCAAAAATCGCCCAAAAACATCATGGTGTAGCATGTGTTTTTTGGCCAAAAATCCCATATTTTCAAAATGCCTCATATTCTAGTATGTTGCCTAAAATGCCCTCAAAAGGCATAGCACAGTGTCTCATCAAAAAAAAAAATTTATAGTATGGTATAGTATAGTATGTAGTCAAAAATCTCCCAAAAACGCCAGAGTATAGCATGATGATTTTGGTCGAAAAAAAACCATAATATAATATGCTGAAAAAAGTGGAGAAAAAAAACCCAATGTCAAAAAGAAATATTTAAAAGAAATTACAAAAACTTCACAAGTGAAAAAAATGGCTCAGTATTATATAATGAAAGGGTCTTTAAAAAGTCATAACATAGTATTCTGAATAAAAGTCATAAAAAGTCATAGTATAGTACGTTGAAAAAAGTCATGGTATAGTATGTTTGAAAAAAGTCATTGTATAGTATGTTGAAAACACTAGAAATTAAGTCATTGCATAGTTTGTCGAAAAAATGTCATAAAATATATAGTTAGATTAAAAAGGTCATAAAGTCATCATATAGAATGTCGAAAAATGTCACAGTAATATGTCAAAAAAAAGTCACAGTATAGTTTGTCAAAAAGTAATAAAAAAGTAATAAAAAAGTCATAGTAATATGTCAAAAAAAGGCATAAAAAAGGCATAGTTTAATATGTTGAAAAAAGTCTAAATGAAGTCATTGTATAGTATGTCGAAAAAAATGTCATAGTACAGTATGTCAAAAGTCATAAAAAAGTCATTGTATAGTATGTTGAAACAAGTCATAAAAAGTCATAGTATAGTTAGTTCACAGTAGTCTCATTTTAAAATGTGAGTTGCTGCATGAATGCAACTACTGCAGTTCAGACTGATCACACCGATCACAGCATGGCATGGGAAACAATGTTTTAATTATTTTATTCGAGCTAGAAGAATACATAATCTTGTCTATATACATTACAATCTTGTATGCATACATTCATTTAAACAAAGGAAGAATATTTTCATAATGCTTTTGTGCAACCACAAGTCGAAGCCAAGCAATGAGCCAAGCTCACCTTTAAAGCACAGGACCCTCTTGGGTAAACGGTAACATTGACAAATGCCAAGTGCCAAAATGTCTGTCGTCTCTGTTTTCCATGAAGGCAAATACAGATTTTTTTAAGTGTTAGCCCAACCTTAAGTGTGGGTAAACACTTCATTACAGTGTCTATTTCTTTCTGCAACAACAGCATGAGAAACCTTGTCAACCCCTTGTCAACAAACTACTAAGTGTTTGTTCCCATCTCCTCCTCTTCAACTGATCGCTGGAGTCCAGGAATTAACTTCAGGATGTGTTTGCGAACACTGGCTCTCCTGCTTTTACGGGGCAGAGTACCAAATAAAGAAGAGATCCTTGTTTCCTCCCAGGAGGGAGAAAGGGAGCTGCTGCTGCCGGCCAAACTGGAGCTGCTGGAGCGGCCGAGGGATTGGTGATGATGCCTGGAGCTTGATGAAAACCTGCAGGAACTGTCCTGAGAGGGGAAATCTTTGGAAAAGAAGCAGCTGTCGTCCATGGTGGTGCTGGCTGCACTGCAAGGGCTGGGAGAGCACGGATCCCCAAACACACTGGCCTGATCACTGTCATCTGTCATCACACTCCTGTAGCTACTGTCACTAGAGAAACGCCGGCCACAGCGACCTGTGGGGGAGCTCAATGAAGAGTCCATTGAGAGGTGGAGGCTGCTGCTGTTCAAGTTACCTGAAAACGTAAACACATAAGTCCCTGTTAGAGAAAGCTGCAGCTGACGAGAAGTATGCAACAGGAAGTTCGTCAGCAGCATCTGAGTTCATTTCTCAGGGGAACTCCTTTATCTAATTTATCTGGAGATCACACTTGATTTCACATCATAACGAGAAATGTGGCAATGGCTGTGAGAAAGGAAGTGCTGTGGTCTGACAGCTCGGCAAACCCTCTCACCTCGTATTAGACGTTTTTCTCGTAATGTAAGGGCTTGCAGCTCCATCAATTTCTCATGTAGTGACTGCTGTATGGGCAAAAAAAGATTATGGTTTTAAATCATTTTAGCCTATGCATTCAGAGCATTTACCTACAAAGGTTATATAACAGTATGCACACAATTCTCCTGCAGTGTGGGTTTAGTTATAAAATGTTTAAGCTGTTTCACACAGTGCTGTAGCAGGTCAACCTGTAATGAACTACTTTTGCTCTTTCAGTATTATTACTAGATGAGGTTGTGTGGTTTAGTTTCGTCATTACAACCACAGTGCTGCAGTATGTCAACAACAAACATGGGCAGGGTTGAAGGGACATACCTTAAGCAGGTTCATCCTCTTCTCCAGCTCTATCTGCTTCACTACATTCCCACATACAGTCTCCATCCTGGAATCACATAATAACACATAATTACACACACACTTTCAACAGAAAACACTGATATAATCGGCCCACTGCTTTTGGCTAGACTGCAGCAAAGCTGGGGGCCCGGCCCTATAAATGGGAAAGTCTGTCACTGGCTCACTCGCTGACTGACTGAGAGACTGATGAAGTTACGCTATTGGTCGAACTCAATGATGTATTGGAAAGGCTGTTGACTGGTGTAGCAGTGCCCCTTGTGGCAAAATGCGCAACTGCGCTGTTGAGCACATGGAGCTGCGCAGTCAGTAATTAAAAGGCATAACGAGGGGCACGTCGGAGAAACAGAGTGCAAAGTGGACTTTACTGCATCTGAGTGGTGTCAATTGTGTGCATCTCTGATGAATGGATGAACTGTGAGTAAAGCCAGTTATTTCTGACTGAACGGGACATTTATTGAGCCTTTTACAGCATTTTGGTTTATTTAATTAAGGCTCTGTTTTGTTGATGCTGAGGTAATTTACTCACCATGTAGCTTGTTCATGCTAATGCTAGCTTAGCTGCTACTTTCTGGTGAAACTGCTGGATGTGGACAATGTTATTGTTTACTGATATGTCATGGTCCAGCCAAATACTAGATTTCAACCTAGTCTTGTTTCCTGTGCAGTGAATTATTCCTCAGTTGTGCTTTGTTGCACGGCCAGTTTTTACTTCTGTCACTCACTTTAGACTGTTGGTTGATTCTCTTATCAGATCAAGTATGCGCTGATGAGATGATCCTTCAATGCTGACCCCGTTGATAGTGACGATAATGTCTCCTACAATAAATGAGGATATAAAAACAGGAACTAATCATTTACAAGAAGACAACCTGGCTTTGCGTTGTATTTGTGCATCAGTATATGTGTGTGGGGGCGTTTACATATGTGGCAAGTGATATATCTGTCAATCTATATGTGCATATGAAAGCCTGTAGGGCCTGTATAGAGGATGTGGGTGGTTCACCTGCGGTCAGGCCAGCACTCTCAGCAGCACTGTCCTCCTGCACTTTGCAAACAAAGGTGCACATCTCCACTGCAGAGCTGTCCTTCAGCTGCAGGCCATATGTCTGCAACAAGAGACAATTTGTCATAAAACAATACTTTTTCAGAAAAGATATATTCTTAAAATGGAGTGAGCATAAAAACAACTCTAGAATCAGATATTTAAAAGCATTACAATGATACATATGCACTTATAAAATGTGATTACCTGAATTTCAAAACCAAAAGTTTCATTGTCTTGTTTTTCCAGTACAAGTGCAGTCCTGTGCAAAAGAGAAATGCAAAACAAGAGAAAATACATATTTTAAGGAACTACCCTATTTCATAAAATTTCATAAAATTACACATCAGATTTTATATATTTACCTTTGTGGATCAGAGTAATCAACCAGTGAGTTGGAGCGGGTTTGTTTGGGCTGCAAAAAAAGGAAGAAATGCAGAGTTCCTCTTTAAAGCAACATAATAGATTCAAGTTTTAAACCTCTCAGGGAAGTAAAGAGGCTGTTCGATGTGAGAGCATGTTGATCCTATACAGCGCTAAATAACTCAAAAGATTAAAATTGTTAAAAGGCTTTTGGCCAGCAGGAAGCTGCCGTACTTCTGTTACACAGTTGGTGGTAAATCAGTGAACTGCTTCTCATTATAAAACAGTACTATATAAGCAAACTCTCAGATGTACATGTCAGTGTTTCATGATGTATGATTTGAATTGCACAAATATGTGTGTTTATATTCCATCTATATATCACACTTGATTTATTGTCTCACCTTGCATCCTCTGGGCAGAGAGCCTGTGTTGTGCCGGTGTCGATCACTGTTTCCCCTCAGTGAATATCGGTACCACAGGGAGCATTTCTTCCTCAGAGTATTATCCAGAATGTAATTCTCTTGGCTGCCCTGGCGTGGAAGTCCATTGAAATTCATGGTGGACTGCATGGTAGAGTAGTCCTCAAAGCACCATCATGTCCTGCTGCAGCAGCTCTTCACTGGTTGTGTGGCCCTTCCCCGCTGTGCAGCCAAAAGCAAAATGTGTCAAAGCGGAAATCCACGTCATGTGATGGTTGTGGTGGACCTGCATGCACAGCCTCACATACCTAATTTCCTGTTCACCTCTTTTAACTTTTCTTCTTTCTTGAGAAGGGATGATCTGCTGTTTTGAAAAGCAAAGGAAGGACTTTTTTCTTATTATTCCCCTTCAAACAGTCCCTTTCTCTTTTTGCAGTCTAAGCGATTCGATTTATGGTCTGTCAGAAATCAGCAATGCATGAGAAACTGCCACCTCACGCCTCCAGCAGCACCTGCTTCCAGCCTCTCTCACTCTCGGTTTCTCAATGGGCTTAGCTTCCGTCCTGTGTTCTGCCAAGCAGGGAGACTTGTCTTATGAGGACAGACAAAAGGCTGATTTAGCTTGGGGCCAGTGTCACGCTCCCCAAACAGAGAGCATGGGTCATTGGGCCGAAGGCATCAGACATGGTTGGTTCAAAAGGGAGATCACACACACAGGCCGGCAGCCAGGGAGACAATGGCTGATGATGGGGTAAAGAAAACTAAACCACCCTACACAAACCTTGTCCCACTACCACACCCATTCCTACAAAAGGTACAGTGTTTAATCTGCAGGAAAAGAATATCAGCTTTCATCATGCACAAAAGAGAAAATGGTCTTTTCACATTGAGCCTCAGCACTGTATATATGAACCCAGTTAAAATACTCCTTAACTAGCAGATTGCCTCACAGCAATCCCCTCTGCCCCACTGACCCTCAGCAGAGCCGTTGGCAAACCGACCACGGGACCGTCTGGATCACATATTTCCATTTCACCAGGACATTGCAAATTTTCCCCATGTATCCACAGTTTTGCCACTATAAGTACAGAAAAGAACACATTTTGTTCTCTTCATTGATAGCACGCACTCTCCTGCTGCTTGATAAACGTGAGGAGGACAACAGAGTGGATGCACTACCATCAATGAATCTGTAACACGTGAGAAAACACGATGCAAATCTCTGTTTGAGTTTTAAAAACGAGATTCACTCTCTTAAAACAGTGCTCACACGTCCATGTAAGCTGAGTGGTTTGTATTGCAATGCATTCTAAAGCAGTCTCTCTTAATCAAATCAGGTGGTTATCTTCCAATGTTACAGTATGTTTGCAGTCTGTAAATGACCTCTTTCTGTTTTCACAGACCTTTTAACACCCAGTCTTTTTTGGGGGGATTTTTCACATATTTGGCATACCCAAATGGAAAAGCTTATAACAGAAAAATGCATGTATGTGGGGCTTCATTTGGCAACATCTTCTAGTTTGTGAAAATGTGCTTGATTAGCCTGTGGCTAAAACACAACTTAATTTACATCAGTTCAAACTCAAACATTTTATTCATAATTGAATAACAATAACTAGGACATGCCTTATACCAGGTACTAGATCTTGTCAACTACACCTGTGTAAAATGACAAAGTAGTTAAAATAGCTAAAAAAGCTAAAACTAATATAATTTTTGTCACATTTTGTACTGGATCTTTTTGTCATTGTTTTCAAATGTGTCCTATAAACCTCCCGTGGGAAACACAGTGGCCTCTCTCATCTGAGGTGACAGGCAGCGCAGTAAAATCCGTTAAAGCAACTCGCAGCACAATCTTGCGGCGTTGACTCATCTCCGTAGTGCCGATGGCCTCAGTGTTATGCTTGTATTTCCTCTGTCTAACGGACACATCATAAACAGTGTGCACAAATAGAGCGGTAGAACAGAAAGTGGCGATGAGTCAAGTCAGTTAAGGTAGCTGGAGAAGATGAAAATGATCTGTTTCAGATAAGTTGTTCTGGGAAATTCTGTCCTGCGTGCAGTAACGCACACAGCTCTGCACAGTCACTGCTTTCAGAATTACAAATGCAATGTGGAGACATTTTATACAATTATGAAATAAAAAGCCATGAAAGTTCACTCAATGAAAAACCGTTTATTGACCCACTGATATCGCTGACTTCTATACAGAATAAATAGTGCAAGAGAAAAGATACAATGCAATGGCATGGAATCTCAGCAACGACACAAAACAGTTTCACATGAATCAAAAGTGTTGATCTAACTGGATGGCTTGAAAATCAAAAAGCAGGTCTTATTTTGTGAAAGCTGTATCACATTTGTTAATATTTAGTAATTTCATATACAATATATAAAAAAAAAAAGACACCAGTCAGAAATTGCACATGGTGGTCACTCCTCTTTGGAATGATTGATAAGTCTTTTATATGCTTCGCTGTCAGCTGTGTCAGCTGTCTGATTCTTGGAGAAGCAGATATGACACAATAGACAAAATATAAGCTCGGCTCAGCATGAATCCAACATCAGATAAAAAAAATAATTATATTACAAGTATTTTCAATGGACACAGGCGGAGCCAGACACTTTAATACTGCATTTTCAATATTTCATATTTATATTCTGCAAAACACCATGATCCCACGAATAAAGTCAACTAATCATTTCATAGAAAGAAAAAAATGAAGACTTGTACATGAACTGATATTTGTCAAGAGAGCGACAGGCTACTGTACATAGCTTATTTTCAAGAGGCAACACAGCTAATGCTACATAGCATTCAACCAGTAATCATATATGTGCCAATACAAGCAGCTACATGCACGTATGTAACTCACCTTAGCAACTAAAAACATGAACATTCAATGAGGAATTGAAAGCCATCATGGATGGAAAACATGGACATGTTTTCTCCGCAAACACTACAATGATTAATCAGATTCACAACTTTAAACACAGGATCACTTCTTCACATGATATGAAACACACACACACACATGCACTCAGGCACACACATACACACACAGGCACACCTTCACACATGGGCGTGTACAAGCACACATGGTGTACAGATTCACCCATGTGCACTTTCCCTAAGCCTGTTACGATGAGGCTTTACAGGCCTCAGCAGACAGTGACATCATCTCCCAGACTGTGCTCTCCAAGTGAAATGTCTTAAACTGATTTACTACCAATGACAATTTGTTACTATCCTGTTTTTTTAATGATTTTATTGTTATCATCAAAATATTTATCAAGATCTGATCTTTGCTTTTATCATAGATTTGTGGTACAGTGTGAAACAGCACCGGGCTTGTAAAATGGAGTGTTTTTTCTTTAACATATACTGTAGTTGTTAGATTTCCTTATTTAAAAAATATTAATGAGCCAATGTTAACAATATTGAAGTTTTGACTTGTGCATTAGCTATGCTTTTATAATTTGAATAACATGCTTCCAGTGTGAATAAAGATAAAGCATAACTTTTCACATTCATTAATGAGCTTTTGTTTGTCAACAAACATAGCATTCATCTGTCAGAGAGCAGCTCGTTTCCGCCACTAAAAGCTTGAAATGTGCAAAATGTAGCAGCAGCATAGAGCTGTACTTCTCTTTATTTAAAGAGACAAAAAAAAGGCTAAAGCCACTCTACTGATCCCTTGAGGCTGTTAAAATATGGAGAGACAACTTTAGAATTTCAATTTGATTCTTACCACTAGTCAGTCTAATAAAGGGGTGTCAAACATGCCTGCCAGATGTGGACCGCCAAGGGGTCCAATCTGGCCCACTGGATGACTTTGAAAAGTGTGAAAATTGCAAAGAAGTAATTAATTCAAATTTAAAAAATAAAATGCAATTGCAATTCCTATTTGTCCACTGGGGGGTCACACTGTCCTAAAAGAGTATCAGGCTCTATGCTGGATATGCCATTATAGATGCTTCCGTACAGACTGCGTGACACAACAATGTCAAGCATAGGAGCTGTCGGTGGAAAATGTCTTTGTTAAAAAAAGAGAGAAAGTGGACCAGTGTCAGGTATTCCATGAAAAATGGACCTGTTCCTATTTCTTCACAGAGGTCAATAAGAAGCCAGTGTGCTTGTTGTGTTCACAGTGAAAAATACAGGAACTTGCAAGAACAATTGAGAATAGAGAAGATAAATTAATTTTTGGCAGGTTTGAGGAAACAGTAGTAGCCAAGAGATCAGCGATGCAACTGTGAAAGCTAGCTACCTTATTGCTAATGAAATAGCATCAGAAAGTCACACTCTGAGGGTGAGTTTGTGAAGACATGCATGCGTAAGGCTGCAGAAATACGAGAAGTTTTTGCCAAAATCAGCCTGATGAGAAACTCTGTGGCAGATAGGATGCCAGATTTTGCTGGAGTGGTTTTACTGGTCCGGCCCAGTTTGGATCAAATTGAACTGTATGTGGCCCGTTAACTAAAAGGAGTTTGACACCCCTGGTCTAATATTTAAAGTTTGGCTTGAGGGCGGCGCCAGAGGAACAACTTTTTAACTAAATCCAAATGATGATTTTTGGATATTTTTTGGATATTAGTTTAAGTTCAGTTATATTTTAATTCAAGGGATCATCAAAAATAATTAGGGTTTATCCTCTGGGGATCAGGAATGTCTGTACCAAATGTAATTGTGATCCATTCAATATTTGTCAAGGTATTTGGACCAACAGACCAACTGTCATTGACATCCATGGAGCCACGGTGGTTAAAAAATCAACAGTCAGAACTAAATCACACTAAAAACCCACTTGGATATATTTAGCTAATTCTTCCACTTGGAAATGCACAGCTGTATTCCTGTTAAGTGTACAGTAACCTCTCCACTGAACTTTCAACATAGTACTGTAGTAACTATTCAAAAGCACTTCAAACACTTTAAAATTCAGATTATCAGGGACAGTCTGTAAGTGACTCATTTAAAACCAGTTCGGGTGTATTATCCAGTATCCTTTGTGATTGTCAGTTAGCACACTAACTACTCAGCAATACTGTGTTTGATACAAGATATGGCACAAAAACATCACAATGTGCAACTTCAAGCTTTTGGGCACTTAAATGTCTGAGGTAGCAAAAATAATCTGTATATACATTATACATATTCTTATTTCATATGGCTCTTCCTACCAAAAGTTCAGCTGTTTGGTTCTTTTTTTTTTTTTAATTAGGTGCCTATGTGCAAAGCAGCCACAGACACTCTCTACAATACTTTGGCACCAAAAACAACCTGAAGTTGCTCTCTGAGGGTGAACGGTGCGGCCGTGTCCTGCAGAGGGCAGCCTCAGGCCGTTACAGAGAAAAACACTTTCTCCCAGTTTGCTTCCAACAGTCCATCGTGTTGCACCAGTGCCAGCACCAGTGCTGATCTGCAGGGCAACAAATTGAGCTAATCTTTGATGTCCTTAATGATTGACAGCTGAGACACAGTTTTCTTGACCCGCAGAGCAGTGAGCCGAGCAGCAGAGTTGGCGTACCAGCACTCTCTCATCAGTTTGCCCATCACACGCAGAGCCTGGTGTGTCAACAAGGAGATTATTTATATAAAAGCCAAAATGTCACTTTATTCAGACAGCTTCTCACCTTAATAACATAAAAGCTTCAGCTAAATGTACAGTGAATCTTGTTATTATTAAAAGATTGTGTAAAAATAACATATTGAATGGATATGAGATGGGACTGGCACAGTAAGCAGGTTCTTGTTGCTGTTATTTCAATTGTTGCATTCTGATTGTTATTATTTTGTATCGATCATGTTCTGATTTGTACATTTATCATGTTTGATTTAATTGATTTGATTGAAGTGGGAATGGTAATAACTTGAGCGAGAAACTGGAAAAGTTATGTTAACATAAAGACTATTGGGGGGGGGCGGTACTTGATAAGTGTTAACTTCCTCCTACTCCTTTTCGGACATATAGTATTAATTTATGATGTTAGTATTTTGATGTATGTTTGATATCAATTTCATTGATTAGTCATGTTTTGTTATTGTTACTTATATATTTGATTTTTTTTTTATTTTAACATGTTCGAAATAAAAGTCTAAAAAAAAAAATCTCCTATTGGTAATTATCAAAAAGGACTGAAAATGTGTGGTCGCTACCAATCTATGAAGATCAATATCATCACATTCAAACAGGCTGTTTTTGCCTGTTTTCAGATCAGTAGTGAGTTCAGTCTATTTCGTTCAGTTAAGCAGTTAAACTAGACGGATAAAAGCACTGACAATAATGTTAAAAGCTCAGTCGCCACCGACCTTCAACAAATGTATTGTTTCTTTGGCTTTTGTAGTCTTTCAGTAAGCATTTATAAAAGAAGTGATGTGCTAAACAACTGAGCTGACGACAGTGCTTTCAGTCACAAGTGAGGGGGGCTCCAATGCAAGGACGTAGGGGTTTTTTTTTCTTTTGGGTGGGGGTGGGGGGGTTCAATATTTGGGGGGACACATATTATTAAGTGGAAGGTCTGGGGGTCCTCCCCTAAGACATTTTGAGCATCAAACACTTTTTTCTGCATTCTGGTGATTTTTTTCTGCACCAATTTGTGCTTTTTCTGCATCAATTTATGGTGGAAATGTCACGGTACTTCATCTTCTTTCTGTTTTATGGCAGATTGTAACTGTTGCTTTTGAGGTTGCATACTGCCACCACCTACTTTACTGAAAGCACTGCTGTGAGTCGAGCTGCATTCTTGCAGTTCATTGAAATAAAAGTTTTGATTTTGGGGGGGATGTGTCTCCTGCGTGCCCCCCAAAAAAATCTACAGACATGTGTCAGTGACGATAATTCAAATGTAGTCAGTGTAGTTTGTGGATTAAAAATGTGTTGATAGATTCACTGAACACTTCTGCTATAACAAACTGACTTTACCAGTTTCAAACACACACTAGTGATGAGTTAACCCCCCCTCCCTATCATAGTGTCAGTGATAACTATCTTACATGATGATACATGAGATACATCCTCCCGTCTCACCTCACAGCTCTGCCACTGGTTGGGAACGTTGGGTCTGAGTTTCTGCTCACACACCACCTTCCTCATGTCCTCGATGGTCGGATCAGAAGGCACCAGGTCGTAATAAGGCAGCTGGAAATCTTCATGAAGTCCTGTGAAAAAGGACAAAGGTGGAGATCTTGTTTATCGCGCTTTTCCACACCTGCAGGACTGAAGGTGTACAGAAAAACAAGGATATAAACCACCTTAAAGTAGAGCGCGAGGGACAAATTGACACGGCAGATACAACAACGACAGTCTGTTATCGACACACGTTTCATCAGTGGTGTCATGTATGTATTATTAGTGCTATATTTGCAGATGACTTGTCCATTAAATGTTTCTATAAATATCGATAGACAAGTGGGAGTGTATATGTGCATGTGTCATTTGAAGTACCTCTAACAGAGCATCTTCGGGCCAGTTCCCAGAACACCAGGCCCAGCGAGTAGATATCCGCCCTCTTGAATGACTCAAAGCTGTTCATATTGATCGTCTCATCCAGGATTTCCGGGGCCATGTACCTGCAGAGGACAAAATGATTAAGACCTTAAAGAAATAAAAAAAGCCTGGTACTTCTTTCCTTAACTGGTTTGTGTGTGGCTTTGTTGCTCCAATTTATCTGAATTGAACATCATCAATACAGGGGGAAAAAAACAAGCTCACTTTAAAGAGATTCAAACATTATGTTTGAACTTGAAGAATTAATAAATCATCTTTAAAAACAACTCACTGGTGATTCATGGCTTGAGTTGAATCTTGTGAGCTTTTGATAGTACCACTAGGAGTCGCCAGAGTCTAAAAATGCAGGGTTTAACTTTGGTCTCTCTATATAAACACTGGTAAATACATGTGTTCATATATCACTTTACCAGAAAATGTTTTCACAATAACTACTTGTATGATTCATGACTGTGTCAACCCTGTTTGCTTTCTAATACAAAATAACTTTAGGTTTCATGACATTTCTCTGCATTTTTCTCAACAGACCTTCAACAGCACTCATTAGTTCATTATTGCACTGTGTACACAGCCAGCTATCTGTTAACAAACAGCACGTTATTTTGGGAATCACTAGTGGGACTGAATGTGCATAACACAGTGGAAACCATACTGGGTTTTTGATTATGGATTCTGCTTTTCTTGCAGAACACAGTGCCTATGTGAACTCCACGGGGAATCTAGCACATCAAATAAATGAGACCATGTTTGACGTCATTTCAGTTTCATTTCCTGTTTCTATTTTGTGTGTGGTATTTGTGTGTTGTGAGGTAAATCCAACCTCTTGGTTCCCACTCTGTGGTTGGACGGTATGTCGATGGAGTTGGTGCTGGAGTCGTGTTTCACGGCCAAACCCAAATCTGCGATGACTGCCGTGCCATTCTTCTTCACCAGGACATTTTTAGACTTTAGGTCTCTGTGAGCAATGGCAGGTTTCCCTAGAACCAAGAAGGCCACACATAAGGTTTTATGCTTCATACATAGAGAAAATATTTTTCATATTTTTCTTTTCAACATTTTGCAGGATTAATGGAGTGAAAAATAACACCTGCACCAATGTTTTGTAGTAATCTTACATGCTGTAACATCATCTAATCAAATTATCTCAGCCATCAATGAAACATAATGTTAATGAAATAACAGTTGAATTACATGCAGTTCATTTACCATTTACCATCAACTGACAATCAGGTTTGAGGATACACAGGCTGATCGTTACTGATGAATAAGATAATTCTTTAGTATATGGTGGGTTTATGACGCACACACATACCATAGTTGTTTGAATCCTACATGAGGTCAGTGTCTAATAATTCATGAATACAGCCTCACCCTGTGTTCCAATGATTTCCATGTGGAGGTGTGCCAGGCCACCGGCTATGGACAGAGCGAGGACGATCATGCCTTCCAAAGAGACCGTGTACCTGTTCAGGTAGTCGTACAGGGAGCCATGCTCGTGGTACTCTGACACCAACCAGAGCTGGGTCCACGAGCCATTATCTGCAGCACACAGCAAATAATACAGTCACACGTTGGCGCATTTATCTCATAACTGTCACGTGAACTTGACTGAATTTGGTTAGTGTATATTTGAATCTGATACCTTTGTTGTCAGCAGCAATGAAGCCCAAGATGTTGTCGTGCCTGAGCATGGTTGTCTGATAAATCTCCGCTTCACGAAACCACGACCTCTCGTCCCTGGACGAGAAGATCTTCACCGCCACATCCTCGCCTCGCCACTTTCCCCGCCACACCTCCCCAAATCGACCCTTCCCAATGGTCTCCTGCAGGACAATGGTCCGAGCTATAGTCCGCTGGACCAGCAGTGGCAGACCTGCAAGACACCAGCAAGACCATTAGCAGATATTGATATGCAACCATTCAATTTGACTTGCTTCACATTTCATTCAAATCTTGTTGAGTTTAATCCAGAACTAAAGGGACAGTTTACCCCCAAAATCAAAAATGCATACTTGTCCTCTTACTTGCAGTGATATTTATCAATCTAGATTGTTCTGGTGTGAGTTACAGAATGTTCTGCTGTAGACAAGGAAGCGTGCATCTCGCTAACGTTACAGCTCAGCCGAGGAGGACGCCATTACTGTTCAGATCTCGCACTGTCATGAGCACGGGTCTCACGTCCATGAGTAGACGCACGCTATCCCTCTGTGCAGAGATACGGTTGGCGGGTAGTTCGGAAGAAAGAAAATAGTTCCTACATGGAACTGTTGCATCTGTGGTTTATCTTGAGTAACCGGGTCATGATTTCTGGAAAGAGCAGGGCTCACCAATATTCCAATATTTTTTCATGTTTTAAGAAAAATAGGTTTTTGGTTTTGCCAAGTCTGTTTTGTGGCATGCAGCAGCAGCAGCAGCAGCAGCAGCAGCAGCAGCAGCAGCAGCAGCAGCAGCAGCAGCAGCAGCAGCAGCAGC
>JAOVVB010025682.1:0-15864 GCA_028570985.1 Heterobranchus longifilis | reverse complement strand
GTTTTGAATTTTCTTTAAGTTCAATAAATGCATGATAAATAATCGTGTTAAATAATCGTGACACATTATTGGACAAAATAATCGTGATTATGATTTTTGCCATGATCGTGCAGCCCTTGTATGTTAAAGTAATGATAAAGTGTAAAGTAATGAATCTGATGAATTTGACCAGGCAGGATTTGTCAGACAGATAAATGTATGGTGTGATCTCCTCACCTGAACCAGTGTGGACACAGGGTGCACTTTGTGCATGTTCTTAATGATGCTCTCCACCAGGTCAGCCACAGACATGCCAATGGCCCAGGAGGTGTAGCCCTTCAGCTTGATGACCTCATAGGCCCTGCAGTGCACACAATAACAACAACATTAAAAGTGAGAATAGCATCTCTCCTGGACTGAGCAAAATAATCAAGTTATCAGTCTGCTTTGGTATTTGGGACTGTGTTTTCTCCCACTTTGTCATTTTCCTCTAATATCCCTCATCCATCTTCCTGCAGATGTTGTCACGCTGAGAATTCAGCTGTTTATCACCACGAGAGAAGCGCAAAATTGATTTGCATGTTTGTTTAGTAGCTAATGCTGTTTTATGAGGGAAGTTTATAATTGGCATTCCCCAACCTCTGCTGTGCAGAACTTGATGTATGTACGTACGTATGCATGCATGCATGCAGAGTGACAAATAAATCTGGTCCATGTGCGTTAGCTGACTGAAGTTGATGATGAATGTAGTGCACCATAAACTCAAATCCATTACTAAATCTGGATTTGTACAGTGCGATCTGTAAGTGTGCCTTGAAACATAAAAAAGAAGTCCTTGTCTCGACTGACCATGCAGATGGAGAATCGAGAACCTTTGCTGATATTCTTTGTTCTCTGTTGAGACATCCATTGTGTCTTTGTCTTTCTTTTGAAATATTTTATTTCATATCTGAAACCTTTGCAAACATCTCTGATAAATCAACCACTGTGTTGTACACGGCTGACCTCCCTGAACATCTGGCTATTGCCAGATAAGTCAGGTTGGCTGACAGTGAAATACTGGTACAATACCAAAGTTTACAGGGCAAATTGTTGCATCACATATTGATATTACAAAATACAACAACACGCATAAGTAACAACTAGAGACCATCTAAAAATTGTTTACACTACAGTAGGTGTCTCCAGGACCACATTTTGCCATGATGACAAACGCACACACACACACACACACACACACGTGCGGTGAAAACAATACCAGCTGGTAAATATAGGAATGCTGATTACGTAACATGGACAGGTCATTCAAAGTGATGAATTTAGGGTGAACCAGTCTTTATAATATATATAATATTGCCTGGTGTTTCATTAATACAGACCCGGGAGTATGAATGAGGCCATGAGCACCATTGTGCAGTATTATGTTACAGGGAGTAGCATAGCTATTGAGTTTGTACTGGCGGTCAGGCTTGAACAGTAGCGTACTGTGGACTGGCCTCTGCTTGTCTTTTGGACTACAGCCAAATTCCTCACCAGGGTTAGTCAGCTCCACTGGATTCAATTGTGCCTGTTGGCTTAGTTTTTCTTTATGTTAATAGGCAATTGTGACTGTAAGCCATTAAACCCTAAAGGTCTGTTTAAATAAAACATAATACATATGGCTCACACCTCATGGCTGATTGCTCTGCAGATTAGAAGTAGTAGTGGTAGTTCGTTCAGCTCATTGGTGGATTATTGGAAATTAATTTGTACTGACCCATCAACCACCATCTTGTGAACAGCCTTCCAGTCCTCAGTGTCACCCTCGGCCCCCATCTGTGGGTTGAGGCCCTGCAGAGGAACTCCAGCAACATTCACACCGCTCCACACAGGCACTGTGGCAAACACACACACACAATAGTGAGAAATTATTTCATCTTGACAGCAAATTCCACACATAAAAGCAACCACGGCAACATAAAAAACATGCAAATCATGTAGCTGTATTAAAAGATTTGCAGCAACAAATATAGAGTGGACAGTTGACAGTTTTATATTTAGTCAGAGCTGCATACCACTGGAGTCTCCGTGCTCTCCGATGATCCAGCCGTGGCAGCTAGAGGGATGGAGGTGGAGCTTCTCTCCCATGAGGTGGCGGAAACGGGCGGAGTCAAGGTTGGTGCCAGAGCCGATGACGCGGTGACGGGGGAATCCACTCAGCTTCCAGGCCACGTAGGTCAGGATGTCCACTGGAAGGGCAAAGGGGACGAGTCTTAAAAACGAGAGCTGCAGGAGCTCCAGTACCCCTCGACACAAGCCACACCTCCTCCCCTCACATTTCATTCACACCCCCGTCTGTCTCACCTGGGTTAGAAACCACCATCAGGATGCAGTTGGGGCTGTACTTGACGATGTTCGGGATGATGAACTTGAAGATGTTGACGTTGCGCTGCACCAGGTTAAGACGGCTCTCGCCCTCCTGCTGGCGGGCGCCGGCCGTCACCACCACCACTTTGGAGTTGGCTGTCACACTGTAGTCTGACAAAATGACAGGAGGAGAGGTGTTACTATGGAGCTACAGAACAATAGAAGAAGAAGAAGAAGAAGAAGAAGAAGAAGAAGAAGAAGAAGAAGAAGAAGAAGAAGAAGAAGCTATTTCTATAGGGCCTTTCAAAACCAGAGTTACACAAAATACAATACCATACAATATAGGTGCAAAGATAGTAAATCATAGAGAAAAATAAAAATAAAATAAAAAAATACATAAAATACGTCATACACAGAAAATGCAATAAAAACAGAGATTTTAAGAAGTGGTCAATCATAGAGAAATAAACAAAATGTAGAAGAACAGCATTAAAGTTTTGGACATTTTTTAATACAAATCTGTACAGGTGGCTTTTTAAAAGCTTTTTAAAATAAGATACTGACTCAGCTGATCTAACATTGAGGGGGAGTTTCATTCAAAATGCCCCCTTTGTTTTAAGGGGGACATATTATGCTCATTTTCAGGTTCATAATTATTATATTTCTCATACTTTCTGTCTGAAATGCTCCGTTTTGACGCTCTTCTCTAAGTTTTTCATATGTACTGTTTAAGTCTGGACCGTAGAACACTTTATTCTCTGATCTGAGGGGTCTCAGAGCAGGATGAAGGATTACGAGTTCAGAAATGGAAAGTGGAGTCAGACCATGTAAAGATTTCAAAGTAATCAATAAGATCTTAAACTGAATTCTGCAACAAAATGGAGAGCCGCTGTAATTCGGCCAGGACTGTTCCCTACATGCTGCTGCTGCATCATTTAGGAAAGTAAATAATTAATTACAGTAGTCCAAGAATTTGGCATTAGTTTCAGTAAGAGTCAGGTGAAAACAAATGATTCAAGACTCAGAGGTTGTAGTTATTGTTGTGCATTCTCACCTTTGTCTGCCACAATCTTGTGTGTCTTGAGGAAGAGGGATCCGTGCTGCAGGTCCATGACCTCACCCTTCAGCTTGTCCTCCATCACATCGACCATGGCCAGCTCATCACACAAGTCCTGATTACACACATGCATACAATAAGTCATTCTGACAACACACTACACACAGCTACAGTGGCTGAACTCTGTGTTACTTCAGGTTTATAACGCAGATATCAAAGTGAGGAACAACACTATTCATCTCTGCCTTGCAGCATTGTTAGTCATAAGACCTGTGACCTGCTTTCTCTCCACCTCTGTTGTTCCTCGGCTGGCAAACATCCAGTCTGTGTGTGAATGCAACACGGCGATACACAGGAAATCCAATGTTTCCTGTCCAGTTTTGTATAAAACCACATGCAGGTTTTCATTTCTAGTCAGCACACCTTCAGAGTCAGTTTGACAGCCCTTGGAGATTTCTCAGTTGAGAGACTGTTTTGCAGATTGTTCCATCCGTAATGGAATAATGGAATGAAAGTACCAGTAATGGAATAAAAATACAGACGAGAGTGCCTTCTGTCTTTATGGCCCGAAACTGTGGATCTCAATGCCATAATGTTCTTTTGGAGTTATGTTATAGCATTAGTTTTTAACTTTTAATCATTGTTTTTTTGCATTATTTTTACACCTATTTTTATTCTATTGGCTTTTTTTTGTCTGTGTTGTTTCAGTTTGGCTCGCGGCTGCATGTTTGTATGAAATGTTTAAAGTTTATCCACGTTTGTACTTCCCAAGGGTTTATCTAAAGCTCCTCACACCCAAACACTTTAGTTTCTTGTACTTCATATTGTAATAAACTCTATTACATTTCATGTTCACATTTCCAGCTGTCATCACATCTCCTTTCAACATACTTTACACACACAACCACACACATCCCTCGGCTCTCCGTCTGTCTGTCTCACCTTGAGCAGCACGCTGATGGCAGAGGCCATGCCCACCATGCCGACTCCCACCACCGTCACCTTGTTCCTGCTGCCAACAGGCTCCTCCTTCATCACGTGGCTGATCAGCTTCTCCTTGGTGGACATCTGTGGATGGTAAAGAGGTCAAAGTGTAAATACAAAGTAGGCAAACAGAGTATAAAAAGGGGGGAGGGGTGAGAGTGGGAACAGAGAGGCAGTAAAGGAGTGCTGCATTGTGTATGTGACAGTTGTTTCTAACAGGGCGTACGTGACTGCTCCCTCACCCAATAATGACTGAGTCAAACTTGGATTTCCCTTTTGTGTCTCAGTCACAGAATTCAAGGTGTGTCCTTTTCATAACCCCCCCCCCCACCCCCAACTTGACCTCAGACGAGTTCAAGATCTGTCTTCCACTTTCCCTGTCTCATGTTTACTTCCATAAAAGGGTTTGTGACAGCGGTTCGTGTTTCACAGCGCCCCTCTGGGTCTCCATGACAACTACTTCCTGGGAAAATAGTGCAGCCTGTCTCACCACAGGCCATCCCCGGCTGACGTCACACACCTACTATTCATGCTTCCTGGTTGTGTGAGCATGGCGGTCTGATTGCTCACACTTTCAGGCGCTGACATCACCAGTATGATTCTCTGTGATGTGGAGACGAGCACGTAGTGGAGCTTCTGACAGGACTAACACTGTAATACTTTCCTTGAGAGGATACTTAAGACCTCTCTGTGGTGAGTTTGCACACAATAGTAGGATATGGTATAAGTGGGACAATCATACCCAGTATCCCTGTATCCAATTATCTCTCGCTCAGAGGTGATCTTAAACACAGCAGGACCTGACCCTGAGGTCAGCTGGTCTGGTGCTCTACAAGAGGAGCCTTTGTTCGCCTACAGTAAAGGATTACTGTACATGTTTAAACTGTCCAGAGTTCCTGTCTTTACTGTGGGAATGTGCGGTACAAAACCAGCCAAATTATTACTGTAGCATGACTGAATGAGGATTACAAGAAGGATTATTAGAAGCTGAAAGAATGTGATAGAAAGAGAGAGAGGGAGATGGATGTTTGTGTCAAGGTTTGGATTAATTAGGCTGCATTTCTGGGACTTAAAATAACTGGCTGTATGTAAGTAGGGCTGGGCGATTGGAGAAAATCAAATATCACAATGTTTTTGACCAAATACCTCAATGTCACAATGATGATGAATGATGTTGCAATGATATTGTAGGGGAGGGATGGGACAATAATCGATTTTATCGACTATTGCAATAAAAAACACTCACAATAAGTTGATGGGGGTGAATTTCCATTATCAGGATAACAGTGAATATCGTGAATATCCTCAGGAATTGACTGCAGTTTACTACAGTGTCCCATCTGTGATGCAATAACAATATATGGTTCTTAAAAAAAAAGTCGTAATGTTTCGAGAAAAACTTTAGTTTGATGAGAAAAGAGTCCTCATGTTTCAAGAAAAAACGTACAGTTTGATGAGAAATAGGTTGTAATGTTTCGAGAAAAAACTTACAGTTTGACGAGAAAAAAGTCGTAATGTTTTGAAAAAAAAAGTTGTAATGTTTCGAGAAAAAAGTCCCAACAAAGCAAAATGTAAGATAAAGTTATTCCAGTGTGTTTTAGTGCTGTTTTAAGAGTTTTAAACATATTTCGTTGATTATCGGGATAATATTGTGAATCGCAATTATTTGGGCCAGGATAATCATGACATGACATTTTCATGTCGCCCCATGTCTATTGTAGGGTGCTTTCACAAAATATACATAATGAGATTTCTGATAAATAATCATCATTAATGTGGATATAATGACTAAGTGGATAAAGGCAAATAATAGAACAGTCTGGTAAGTTCAGAAAAAAATGACATTAACTATATAATAACGATATATTGCCCAGCCCTACACACAACTGGACAACTAAAACTGCTTTATGCATACTTGTATTATAATTATTCCCTGTACATTATGACATTTACTTTGATTTCCAAACGCTCAGTGGGGGGGTTACTGAGGGTGTCAGGTATCACGGCTGAGTCACTGTCTGGTCTTTTGCATTACCAGGGGACTGTGAATATATTTAGTTTCTGCACTCCTGAATTTAAGGACTGTGAGATCAGACAAAATAAATTAGTAGGCCCAAACTATTATGTGCCTTCAGCTGGAGTAAGTTTACCAGCAGGAAAAACCAGATTTATTTTCCAGTGTGCAGTGGAATCTACTGTCGCTGCCAACAGACTACAACTGACAAATATTCATCCACAGCACTGTGCCAAGTGTGGCATTAGTTTGATTAATCAGACTATGCAAGCTACACAAAGTGTTATGATAGATCATGCATAGTTTACCTGATCATACAAATACCATTCATGCACATCTGACAACAGTGATAGCACAACACTACTCTCACTAACTTCTGTTTTCCCATGGACCTGTATATGAATGAATGAATGCAGTGCATTTCCTGCGCCAGGATCATTTCTGTGCAGGACTGCTGCTGTGGATGGATGATGGTCACCACGCACAGCAGAGGGCATGCGTACAACCGCTTGTGTAACACTGCATATATTGCATAAACATTTAAGCATCTGATGCAACGATAGAAATAGATTAAAACTTGCACTTTGGAGATGTTATATTAACCTATAGGCTATTATTGGTATGTTTCCTATAGGCCTAATATAAGCTATTCGCGTCGGCCCCCGTGATAGGCTGTAAGTCATTTCTATAGCCTATATGTCCATCATGTATAGCACCATTCTTAAAATCCATGAATTTAACTGGTATGCAACAAGTAGATTACACTGACCGGCCCAGGCTACATCCTGCCTGTTGCTTCAGCTGCTATTCACAAAAAAAACCCTCCATCGCATAAATGGAACGCGCGTAAAGAACAACCACCTGTCCAAAACTGAAGTTAGTGCCAGATTCATTGACAACCAATCAACACTATCGATAGACTAGCGACACGCCCCTCTCAGCATCCCCATGTAATCAATGCATTGGCAAATAACTCAAAATCAATGATAGTTTCCGGAGAATCCTGGAGTGTACAGTGTAGGCCGTACACTGTATTGTATTAATATCTATATAGTAATATGTGTCTTACCTTTAGGCTTCAGTTAAACAGGTGGAAACAAGAGCTGGAATGTGTCTGCTCCTCCTGAGTGCAGCTTTTCCGCAGAAGTGGTGGTGCAGAGGGGGTGTCTCCCGCTTTTTAAAGACAGCCTCCTCTGTAGACGTTACGCACGTACATACTAATGAGAGTGGCTGGCTCTGCGCGTGCTGGATGTCACGTCCGCGAGGCAGGATGCGGCAGGAAACATGTTGCATCTTCCTGTGTAGATCATAGATGTGTAGGTATACTTCTTTTTTTATATAATCAGGGGGAGCAGGTTTTGTAATTGTGTACAACACCCTTTGTTCCTTTCCAAGAATAGGATGATGTTTGTCATCATCTCTGTCACGGAACCATAAAAACTCACACGCGCCAGCTGAATTAAAAATAGGCTAAATGGACGGATAACTTGATGGGCAGACTGTCTGTCACTAAGCAGGATGATGGGAGCGATTGTCGAGGAAAAATGTTTTTCCCGTCTCTTCCATGGATGTGGTCTCTTCCGGGTCTCTTCCGTAATTCAACCATCTTTTCCTCATCGTTGAAGGACCCGGATTTAACGTAGAATTCAATTTGATTTAAGGATGTTGTATAACTTTAGCCCACCAGGGCTCAGTCGCCGGGTGGGCTAAAATATATCGTTGCGTAATAGCGCACGTGCAGTGGAGGTTTCCAAACACATGATTGTTATATGACTCATGTACCGTAAGTGATGCAACTTTATATTAAACTTTGGTGAATGCAATTTCATTAATTTGGCTGTTGGTGCAAAGCACACACTGGGATATGTTTTAGTTTCTGCATGTGGGGGACACTAACATGATAATATGCACATAGCATGGGCTGTTTGGATGATAGCAAGGTTTATTGTGTCAGTATTCTTCCAGCTCATCAGCATTTTTGCGCCCCCTCCTGTCTAATTTAAGTTATTACAACACAAAGCTCTATTGCACAACTCATTTGTGTTTCCTATCTGGGGAGTTTTCTTCTGATAGTAGAGCTGATTCAACTCACAAAACACGTAAGAGCTGCATATTAGTTACAACATACCATTTCTAAATATTTTTTTATTGTTCTGGGCCTACATCATGCTCTGAGACTAAGCAGTTCCAGATATACTGTGGGCGACTCTATTACACCTGCATGTTCTTTGACATGTCTGTTCAGAGATGTGTGAATTTATGTGATTTAAAAAAAATAGTTCCTACTGAGCTATCCACCATTTGGATTTTTTATTTATTTATTTGTTTATGTTTATTTTTTACAGATAGGACTCTGTCAGCAAGTATTGGATGTTAAGTCATGATTCACAATACCATGCTAGCAGTGCCGGAGGAAGTATTCAGATCCTGTACTTTAGTAAAAGTACTAATACCACACAGTAAAAATACTCCATTATAAGTAAAAATCCTGCATTGAAAATGTTAGTATATAAGTAGAATCATGGAAATGTACTTACAGTATTAAAAGTACTGAAGCAGGAAAAAAAGCTAGTTTTCACATTTGTAAAGCTGGAAGGAACCATAAAATGTTTTAGCATGAAAAATGACTTAAACGATCCAAATAGTTGCTAATTATCTTAATTATTTGAGCTGTACTTACATGTACTGTTGGGTAGTTCAATCTACATCAAAACATATAATATACAATATTTTACAACTTCTGCATATGTTTTGTGTGCAAAAATCTTAATTAGGTATTTTAGGTATACATAGGCTACATTAATAATTCAATATGATAATTTATCATATTTCCATGGAATCGTATCGTGATGAAATCATATATCGAGATATTGTGATGCACAATTACGTTACGTCTAAATTGATAAGAACAAGCACAGAAATATTTTCTCAGAAAATCTGATGTGAAATATTCTGAGGGAATAATAGTGTATAGATGGAAACATTTATTTGATATTTGATTATAAATTCACACAGTATACAAAAACAGGCTTTAGCATGCTGTTATTTCATATAGACTATTTTTTTAAAAATTAAATCACTAGAACACATGCTATATCGTTATCAAGATATGAAATTACATATATTGAGACAGAAGCCCAGCCTTAACATACTGTACATACTATAAATGTGTGTGTGTGTGTGTGTTTTTTTTTAAAAATAACTTGCATAAATGCATGGTCTTTGTTTTGTCCTCCTTCTCATGCAGGTCAGACTGCAGCCACAGAAGACCATCACTTGCTCAGCGACACTTCAGCGGCTCAGATATTTACTAACACAGAGGTTTGAATCCAACTCTTCCAGATGATGTTTATGATTTCCATAAGCCCTCCTGCACATTATTTGTATCAGTGTGTCACTGACAGGACTATAATAATAGCAACATTATGATAGATTTCCTCTGATGGAGTCCAGATATGGTGATAGATTGAAAATCTAAAATCAATCCCATTGCCAATTGAAAAAAACAAAAAATCTAGCAAATAAATACAAATACAATGCATGTATTTGTTGTACTGGTCGACCGATATGTGTTTTTCATATTTCTCTTTGTTTCTGAAATATATAAACTTACATAAATAAAAACAATATTAATGCACAGGACCACCAAGCAGCATCTCTCGATTAATCGGTCCATCCCTAATTTGTTGTGGAAAAAATGTATTATAAATGAAGGAAAATAAGTCTGATTTGTGCATTGTCCATGGTCATGTTTTGGTATTTAGAGAGGCCTCAGAGTCCTTCACTCCTAACATGCAATACATGAAGAGGCTCTGGGTGTCTGGAGGTTAAGATGAAGACAGAGTAGACGGATGCTCCTGAGTCCCATGCTAAAGAGTCTGGATCAAGGATTACACAACATTGTTTGGCCTCCTCCAAGGTGGCGTGATTATACTGTACGTCATTCTGTATGACCTGAGATACACTCTATAAGGCTGAGCAAATGTAATGTTACTTCCACTCCGCCCCTCCCTACCATAGACCCATTTTTTATTTTTTATTTTTTTAGGGCGTACAGGGGATCTTTAGGAGGAGATAGCAGGTCGACAGATGCCACATAGAAGTGGCAACCTGAAGATTAATTTGAGAAGCAGCTCAGCACGTGGGTCAAGTCATAAATCTGTAATAAACATTGTGTTTTGTTTAGGCGTCTATTCAAATTTTCAAGTTTAGAGTGTAGGGCTTAGAGCATTATGATGGAAGTATATGATGGGCATTCCCATGCTCTATTATGTTTCATAAATTGTTGCAACAATCTTATGGTTTGTCATGGCGCTGCCATGACGCACGGCGGTTGTGTGGTGTTTTGTTGTGATGGCGTGTGGACACGGTCTGCAATCCGCTCATCACGGCAGCAGATGAGGCACACCTCCAATCAATCATCTCATCACCTGTGCTGCAAAAACCCAGTCATCTCTCCACTCCGGTGCCAGATTGTTTCAACATGTATGGTAGTGACTCTCCAGCTCTTAACTTTGTTAATTCCTTGTGTTACTCTGCCTCTGAGTATTTTCCAGTTTAGTTGAGATTTGTGTGTCGACAGCGTGTTTCTGCTGTGCAGCTTCTCTTGTGCCTCTCTGGCTCGTCTCAGCGTCCCAGCTTCGTGGTTGATACCGTTTCTTAATTTTGACCAGTCAAAAAACTGATAAAAATGATCAACAATCCCTCCAAAATACCACAGTAAGACACCAAGACCTTGAGAAACACCATAGAAAAAATCCATGCTGTGATTTGGTATCAAAAACCTTTGATATTTTGAAATTTCTGCAAGAATTGCATTTTTCTGCAATTGTATGGCAAGCACTTCTGTTCTGGAAATTGCTCAGACCCTCTTATTGTCAATATCCCCTGGATGCCCGAGGTTTCTAGTTTGTGTTTGTATAGTTTCATGAGGCTGTGATTGTCCTAGAGGTCACCACAGGTCACTTTATACAGTGAGGTCAAGTTTCAAAAAATGGTCTCCAACACTGTTTACGGACGGACAAAACTGCAGGTTTTTGCCCCAAGCTGCATCTGATTATCATAAAGTGGGCGTGTCTGTAAAGGGGAGACTTGTGGGTACCCATTGAGCTCATTTTCACTCAGATATCTTGAGGTCAGAGGTCAAGGGACCCCTTTGAAAATGGCCATACCAGTTTTACCCTCGCCAACATTTTCCCTAACTTTGGAGCGTTAGTTAGAGACCTTCCTGACGAGCTAGCATGACATGGGTGGTACTACAATGGATTCCTTATATCTTCACTCTTATCACACGCCTCTTATCCCTCTGATGCACAATGTTTTTGTATCACTACCCCATTAATGCACAACACGGGTCAAAAATGACCCATGTGTATTCTCAATGGAATTTGATTGGGACTTTTGATTTGTTTACATATTTTTAATATGGAACATATGTTATTGCAGACCGCTCCCCTCAAGGTCACTATTTCACCTTTCTACAAGACTGCCTTATCACAACTGTCGTGACACATGTAGGTTTTATTGTCATTTTCACCTCAGAAAACATCATGTGCACATACATCATACTGAAGAAATATGTGAGAATAGAATAGTTATGTGTTAAATATCATTATTGAGATGGCTTGACCTATTGTGTTCTTGCTAACTAGCTGTTGACTTGTTGTAAAAGCTAACTGTTGACCTATGAGTGAGTCCACTGTATAAGACCATAATGAGTGTCAGGAGATATGAGGACCCCCGAGTCTTCTGTTTGATGAAAGAGGACCAGGACTACGTGACAGAACAGTTTTAATCAGTGTAGTTTACTACAATGTTCATAAAGTCAGCAGTTGATGCTCACAGACCCATGTGCAAGGATCATAGAGACAAACACACTGTGGTTAATTGTTATGATCGTCCGTGATGAGAAAACAACAAAAGAATACACGTGGATGTTGACACCGTTTAGAGTTTTTCTTCATCAGTCTTAGTAGTAATGAAAAGTGACATCCAGATCCAGTGGTGGACTCTGGATCTGAGAAGCCGTTATTGGAAATTGTTTCGAAAAGAGCAGGAATGACAATCAAACTTGTGCAGATGCCAGTCAGGAGAAGAACGCAAACTGTTCGTTGCTCTTCTTTCAAATACTCTCCTGTTGTGTTATCACTGATGCTCTTGCAGCATCTATGCTAAACTCTTTAGGAACAATCTCTCAGCACACACACACCTAAACCACCTAAACCATGCCTATAACTGCCAGTAGCTCCTCACAGGACGCTGATTGGTCTGAACTGCTGGTTCAGACACAAACGCAATACTTGAGCCCTGACCAGGTGGATTTGTCTGATATCTTGATCCTGTGATTCTTGTGTTATCCAGCTGCTGTGCAACATAAACGCAAAAGCACCATGCATTGTGTTTACATCACTGGAAGGGCACATTGGCACATTTTATTGCACGTGGCTCACAGCAGAGGGCACTTTGTCATGTTTTGTGGGCATCATGCTTCTGCACTGTTTTTTCAAACATGGGGGCACCGGACTACAGAAATGTATTAATTTATGAACTCATAAACAACTTGCAGTTACATTTCAAGTATTAATTGTTTTTCCATGGTAAGTTTGAGACAAGAATGATTATGTTTAGAAAATAAATGATAATGTTGACTTTTATTTGGGCGGGTCATTTTTGACCCATGTCTGCAAGTTTCAGTTAGAAGTGTAAAACACTTTTTTTTCTTCTCAACATAGCAAGACCGAGAAATTAGTATAATGACTTATCACAATAAAAACGAAATAATGAATAATTTCTTAAAATCCTGGGTGATTACATTATTTTGTTGAAAAGATATTACAAAGAAACATTCAGCTATGTATCAATGCATTAACAGGTTTAGACTCTGTTGTGCATCAGAGGGTTAAAGGCAGAAATGTAGAGGTCTTCCAGGAGCATAAGAGGTTCTGTTTTTGGTGTGACTGTGTTTATGCAAGAACTTCTCTTATCAGATTTGTGTTGTAATAAACGCATATATTAAAATAAGGACAACTGAGGCTCATCGAGTTATACTTTTATTCATCTGAGTCAGTGGTTCCCAAACTTTTTCTGCAAGACTCCTCCTTCTGTAGATACAAATATTTTCAAGCTCCCCCTCAATGCACCCAAATAACCACACGCTTAGACACGTCCTATTGAATGTATTAGAAAACATTGCTGAATTTTTATTTCTTGTCATATTTTCTTGTCTTTTTTTTGGTCGTGACGTTTGGTTTAAGATCCATCGTCTGCTTTACGTTTACCTGCAGTCCTGCCACAAAGTTGTCCATGCTTTGCTAGCAGTGCAGCAGGATCATGCATCATTAATTTACAAGTTTTCCACGTCAGTACTCTAATATTTGATCATTTACAGCGAGTCTCTTACACTGAGTGATGTGTTGGCGCAGCTGCCGTCCCGATGCACAAAAATGACAAACATGTCTGTTCATGATATGATGATATTATTAGTCATGAAGCCTTCAAACTGCCATCTCTGCTCTGTTATTCTGTGATGATTCCACGTCCCGCTGTGTCATCTCCTTACATACAAACCTGTGCAGAGTTTGAGCAATCTGCTGGCTCCACATTAACCAAATAATCTAACCAGCTGTCAGGTGAGGTTGGCCTTTCGCAATTTGGGTTTCTGTTTTTTTTTAAATTATTGGTGCCAAGGGACAGTATGCAAACACTGACAGAGGTAGTGACGTTTGTACATCCAATCAGAGGAAACATGATCTGTATGATAAGCCAGTTATTGTTTGCGAACAGTATGTAAAGGGAACACGTGTGTATGCGTATGAGTGTGTCTATTTATAACTGATAGAGAAAAGACAGAAGTGAAGGGTGATAACAACACATCCATGGCACCACTGGGAGAGGTCAGCTGGGCTGGGCCTGCTCGTCACTCAGCTGCTTTGGTCTTATCTGCCTCTGAGGAGGGTGCTGCAGGGTGACAGGCTGAGAGAAACCCACCCACCGCAGGGCAGCAGGATTCAGTACACATATAAAATACAACACAGTAAAATAATATAATAAGTGGCGAGATATCTGTAAATATGTGTCTTATTTATTGTACACAAAATTTGTACTTTTACGATGCCTTTGCATCTCCTTTTTAAGTGTGTGCTGTCTTTTTATGTGTTGTATGTTGTTTTTATATGGACCCTGAGTCTGCAATAAAGTTTTGAATTGAATTGAATTGAATTGAATTGAATATGATGATTGGATGGTGTATTCCTTCACAAACTAGTGAACTAGTCTTCATTAAATAGATCTACCAACATTTTAGAAAAGTAGTTTCACATGTAACTACTGAGCCTCTCACAACGTATATCTAAAATACATGTTCTGAAATAGATTAAACTATCTAACAGTATATTTAAGTATGGCTGAAATAATTAGTCGGTTGACAGATAATTAATTGGCGAAACATTTATGGTTCCAGCTTTTCAAATCTGTCTGCTTTTCCTTTTTATTATTTTATTTTTTAATAATGTAGAAGTTTGTCTGTATTGTAAGGAAGCACCATTTCTGCCAGTGAAAGAAAGGAAATAAGATGAAAACGTAAAATAAAAGAGATCCTATAAGTCATTATGAGAAACCTTCTCAAAATAATGAGTTTGTGCCTCAAAATATTGACTTAGTATCTAATTAATAGTTAATATCTAATTATAATGACTATCTAATTATAATGAGTTAGTATCTCAAATTTGAGTTACTTGTACTTTACTTGAGTATTTTCTTTACCTGCAACTTTATACTTCTACTCCACTACAGTTCAGATGGAAATATTGTACTTTTTACTCCACTACAATTATCTGACAGCTTTAGTTACTAATTACTTTACTAATTAAGACTTTTGCATACAAAACTTGTAAAATATTATATATAAAATATAATATATATGGTCCAACTATACTCTTTGTGAACAAAATTGAGAGATTTGTTTTTCAGTGACTTGTGTAACATTACCTACTTTTATTGTGTGACGTGTGTGGCCTTGAATCAATGTTTGTGTAATGAAAGTACACTAAATTCCCACAGAAAGTATTTGCAGTTTAGTTTACTTTTTCAAAGTACACTGAAATACAGCCTAAAATACAGGCTGACATTAAAATGCCCTTTTTGGACTTTGAATTAACAGCACAGGATTTACAGCAGGTGCACTCAATTAAAGCCAACAGCACACCACGTGAATAAAATACACCTCTCTCTCAACAACAAATAAGAGGAAAGTTTGAGTGGTAACTTGCAGCATAAGCTCCGTTACCATGGTCACCTGTATCACCTGCTGGCTGCAGCTCGTCCCTGCACTGGACCCACGGTCTGTCTGTTACTCTTTCTTCATCCTCATCTTCCTTTTGCCAGCGAGTGGGGGGGGCAGTCTATGGTCTCGCAGTATAGCAGCCTGTTGACAGTTTTGGGGCCGTGTAACCCCCCTAATCAGATGGGCTGTTCCAACATCTGGTGG
>JAOVVB010025672.1:0-15865 GCA_028570985.1 Heterobranchus longifilis | reverse complement strand
GCACCTCCACATCATTGCATTCAGTTTTTATTCACGATTTGTATAGTGTCCCAACTTTTTTGGAATCCGGTTTGTAGCTAAACAACCACTTAAACTCAAATCAGTACCTGGACAGTTTTCAATCTGGTTTCAAAGCGCATCACAGTACAGAGACAGCGCTTATAAAGATAATAAATGACATTCGTTTAAATTCTGATTGATTCTGGCAAAACATCCGTGCTGGTACTGCTAGATCTTAGTGCTGCGTTTGACACTGTCGATCATAACATACTGATAGAAAGACTGGAAAACTGAGTCGGGCTTTCTGGGATGGTACTAAAATGGTTCAGGTCATTCTTAGAAGGGAGAGATTATTATGTGAGTATAGGAGAGCATAAGTCTAAGTGAACATTCATGACATGCGGAGTCCCACAAGGCTCAATTCTTGCATTACTCCTGTTTAGCCTGTACAGTGGAACCTTAGAATACGAGCATAATTCATTCCGGAAGCGGGCTCGTATTCCAAAACACTCGTAAATCAAATTTAATTTCCCCATAAGAAATATTGGAAGCTCAAATTATTCGTTCCACAGCCTGAAAAATAAATACATAAAAATAATTAACAAAAAATATTAAGTAAAAATAAAACAAATTAACCTGAAAAAAAAGCTAATCCCGACAAGTGTTTCCATTTGTGCACGTAGGCGCTGTGTGTGTGTGTGTGTATGTGTGAATCTAAAGTAAGCTCCCCTCTCTTTCTTCTCGTCTTACACAGACCCTTCCTCCACTCTTTTTACACACAACGGAAACACTGTTTTATCTGAAAAATAAACAAGAAATCTCTCTAATGACACTCGATTGAGCAATACACTAACAGAATCACTGCTGTAAAGTAAAAAAAAAATTTAACCTGCACTTTACCTTTGAAAAGAATCGCGACAGAGCAGTGTTTCTGTGAGCAGAGAGAGAGAGTGTGTGTGTGTGTCTGTGTGTGTGTTTGTCTGTGAAGGCAAAAGTAGGAGGTGTGTGTGTGTGGCACGGTGTCCAATGACGCGTGCACACACACAGCAGGCAAAGAGCAGGCTAAGCCTTGAGCAGAGAGAGAAAATGGATTTTTAACCTCTCTATTGAGACTTGCTTTTGCTTTACACGTGCTCAGTACACACACGCATACAGACACGAAATGGCGGAACACTCGCAAACCGCGTTACTCGCACTTGGAGACAAACCTTAGTTTCAGTAGTCATGTCAAAGCAGTAACTAAATCAGAATGCTATCATCTTAAAAACATTGCAAGAATTAAATGTTTTGCTTCCAATCTAGACTTGGAGAAACTTCCATGCCTTTATCACCAGCTTCCAAAAGAGATCAGATGTGCTAAAACATTAGCCACATTTAAATCTAGACTTAAAACTCATCTGTTTAGCTGTGCATTATTGAATGAGCATTGTGCTATGTCCGAACTGACTGCATTGTATTTTATGTTTCTTATATTTTTAACTGTTTTATTTTGATTCTATATCAAAATTTAAGTACTTTTAAAAGCGTCACTACAAACTGTTTCTTATTTTTATTTTAAATAAAATTTTAAATACTTTTATAATACCCACGTGCAAACTCCACATACACAGACCAGAGGCGCTAATCAAACCCTCAACGCTGAACGTTAGAGTCAAAGTCAAAGTCGACTTTATCGTCAATTCTGCTACATGTACAGTGCATACATATAGAGAATCGAAATTACGTTTCTCTCATCCTCGCTACAAATAACACTGAGACCACAATGCTAAGAACTACATCACTATGCTGAGCTCAGCCAGAACAATATTAAATCTAAAGTAGAAAACAGCAAGGAAAGAAAAGAATGAAACCTTTAGTTATTCATTCATTGTTTAGAAAGTTCTGACATTTATTCATTGCTAAGTGCTGTCTTGCACAACTTCAAAACTTCCCATGGCTGCATCACATGTAAGTCAATAGAAACACTAGTAAAGGTCTAATAAACTGGATCAAATGAGTTACTCAAGGTTTACGGCTGAAGTCTTAAAATAATAGTTACTTTAACATTATGTTCTGTTTTTTTTTTTTGTTTTTTTTTTTAAATGTTCTACATACAGTACATTTACATTTTCCTTGTTAGGTTAATGTAGTTAATGTTAACTTTTGAAATGATCTCCTATGTCAAATTGTTGAATATTCGATTTTTTTTTCTTTGTTCTTATTTTTTTCTGTGGTTGTGTCCTGTCCTATCGGCAATAACGCACACAATATAATACCATTAGTGTTATCACGAGCTCACGCACACACCACGTTCAAAGCCTGCTTTCATCCCTTGACATTTCCTTTCCCACGCTGTCATGCTTCTCAGCACGCGGTCATATTTTCCCACGCTGTCATCTCCTCTCTTACACGCCCCCGGACCGCCTCGGCTGCACACCGGTTTCTCATCCGGCGATGATTTCTTCTGACTTATAAGGAAGCGCAGCGCGCTATCTCGTTTCTGGATTATTGTGTGTTTTCTCGCCTCAATATTCTCGCGTTATGTTTCATAGTTTTCACGTTGTGGACCTCGCTTTGTTTCTCCCGATTCTTGTCTCACGATGTGGATTAGTTGCTTCACTCTGATTTAACGGCTCCGCCACTTCGTCGCTCCCTTCTGACAAGTTCAGCTGTCTAAAAACAAAGCAGCTTGAACAAAATGATATTAAATGGTATTTACAATATGATCCTTTGACTCCCTTAACTTACCCCCAGCAAAAATGGCAGAGTGTTCATGAAATTTTTGCAAAAGTGTCTGGGGACAAGTCCTCCTTTCAGCTTTTGTTCTTTGTTCATTTACTTTTCCAAAATAAACCAAAAGATGTTTTAGATGGAACCAACATCCAGATATCTTATAGAGAGATTTTGTTTAGGCATTTTATGGAAGCTTCACATCTTTCTTCCCAAACTGAACAGTCTTAGTTACTGTAGCATCATCATAACAGCTACAATTTGCCTCTTTAATGTACATTTTTCCTTATACGGAATTAAATATTCTCTCTCTCTCTCTCTCTCTCTCTCTCTCTCTCTCTCTCGATGGCTTTGAAATCCAAAATAGAAGATTAAACAGAATTAGACCTAACAACATGTTTTTACTATATATCAGTTTTGTCTATAAGATAATCTGAAGCCAGTAGTCTATTGGAATTATCCCAGAACATTCCTTGAACTAAAAGAGAAAATTTCTGCATGTAACAATAGTTCTGATACATTTACAGTTCAACATTTTTGCATATATCATAATTGCTGTGAAGTCAGTTTCAGCATTTGTTGTAATTTATGTTTTACATACAGTTTTGCCCATGGATCTATGTGGATCATATGGACTGGGCTAGCTTAGTACAGTGGAACCTCAGCATATGAATTTAATTCGTTTTTAAGGCAAAAATTTGTATTGTGATACAATTTTCCCATATGAGATAATACAAAAAAGTAGATAATCAAAAAAAAGCATGAAAAACCAAATAGCTTTGGAGCTCATGCCTGATGGCAACGTTGGTATAGTGGGTTCTTTTGATCTTTTGATACAGCTTTCACTGACTGAAAAAATTCTTAAAATTCATAAAAACTCATTTGCTTGGCCTTCCACTTAACAGCTCCAGGGGTGTTCGGGTCGTTTTTTTTTTAATTTTTTTTTTATTTCATGCAAAATTTTAATTCTAGTGCTAAAATGTGAAAGAAAGGGCATTTGTTGGCGTGAGGTTCCACTGTACTTGGATAGGAGACTTCCTGGCCAAACCAAATTTTGTAAGCTTATGGGGTAGTGGTAACTCCATGTGTTAACGTTGTGAGTACCTGATTGGAAGGTCAGCAGTTTAAGCCCCAGCTCCACCAAGTTGCTGGTGTTGGGCCGTGCATCTGCTTCAGAGGTGTTGCATTATGGTTGATTCTCCACTCTGACCTGAACTTCCTAACAAGCTGGGATATAAAAAGAAAAAAATATTTACATAATTACATTTGGGCCATCCTATATGTTGATTTAGCACTATGTTCCACTTGTATGTTATATGGCAAAGACAAAAAAAATAAACAGCTAAATCATCATGTTATTAGACAAAAAGTGTAATTAAAAATCAGGCAGAGAGTCAGGATCTGGGCAGATAGAGTGGTACACTAATTGAATCTCCACCATGGAGATCACCTCCACCATTTGCTTTCCACTAAAGATGACACTGCTAGAAACATTGAGCCAAAGGACAGGGCAGTGTAAAGCCCAACAGGTCATCTCCAAATTTGCCCAGGATATCTTGTGAGCTATGAACTATGAGATATGTTAATGGGAAGGTTACTAGAAGATATATGTTCTCATGGTTTAGAGTGCTAATGTGGGGCATTACAGCTTCAGTTTTATAATTTAAGGATCCACCTCTAATGGTTCCACTAGCCAGAGCCTGAATTTATGTCTAGAGAGGATGAGTGTTGATGCAAAGATTGCCAATAAAGGTTTGGTCAAATAAAGTTATCAGCAGCCTGATCACCTCTGGAACTATGAAGAACCCCTCTGAATGCCTTATCATTATGTCAGTAGGGAATTTCTGAGAAGATATACAGTATGTAACGCAGATGATTCACTATGTCTGTGTGTGTGTGTGTGTGTGTGCGCGCAATAACATAAATTGGTCTCCAATATGAGATGGATTCTCCTGCCTTGGACACTGGCTGGTCTCACCTGAATTGATTTTTTTTTTTTGCACCTCCAGGCTGTGGGTTCGATTCTTATGTGAGGTATGTGTGCATAGAGTTTGCATGTTCTCTCTGTGCTTGGTGGGTTTCCTTTGAGTTCTCCGGTTTTCTTCCACAGTCCAAAAACATGCGGATTAGACTAATTGGTGGTTAAAATTTAACCACAAATTTACCCAATTTAACGATTTTTTGTGTGAATGTGCGTGTGAATGTCAACTGGTGGTTTTACCACAGTCGTACAAGTGGGAATAAGTACAATGGTCACCATTGGCCTCCAGTGGTCACCATTGGCCTTTATTGTCCCTAGAGGTTCCTAGATGGATGAATGGATGGATGGATGCCTCGAAAAAAAGAGATTCTAAAACATATTCCAAATAAACACTGTATGGCTAAAAGTAAAAAAATACTTTATAATTCAGATTTAGTACTATTACAATAACCCCATTACAATAACCTGCATCAGCGAGGATCATGGTCGAGTGTCCACATGTGGCTCGAAATAAAGTTTTTATTAATGGGGGTCAAATTTTGTGAGAGAGACAGAAAATTGCTACTAAGACTTACAGGCTGCTTCCTGTTCTTTGGTCACAAACTGGCAACAACCTTATTTGCAGCATGGGTGTAGGGCATTGCCCAGTTAGCCACAGCTGCATTTGTGAGGTCAGACACTGATGTCATGTGAGGAGGCCTTGGGCAGCAGCATTGCAGTTCAGTCCAAAGTTGTTCGTTGGGGTTAAGGCCATGGATTTGTGCAAAAGATTTAGATTCTTCCACTCCAAACTGATCTTCATGGAGCTTGCTTCTACATATTGCCTCCATTCAAGAAGGAAAGCTGAAATGTTAAAGCATAAAAAGTTGTTGTAAACTGTTCTGTGCTTTTGTACTTTGTGTCTACATCCCCTTTTTGCCATTTATCCAGCACAAAACCTAATGATGGTGATGTTTTTACATGCAGTAGTTGCATTTGGGGTCATCCACCCAAACCTCAACATCAGGACAACAAATTTAGAAAGACTTTGCTAAAGTTATGTCGGGATAATGTTAAAATAAAACAACCATAAAACATCAGAAAATCAAACTTTACTTGCAGCATTTATGACACTTAATGTCCATTCATACAGCATCCGACTGAACATCTAACGCCTGTGGATTGTTGAACAGGGGGGTATCGAAAAGTTTTGAGATTTGTGCAGATTACAGATCTGGTCACTTTTGCCGATTTCTTTTGGTTTCTATTGCATATTTTTACTTTTTTTCTCATTCCTAAGTATTAAATAGTCCATCCTATGGATATGTAACAGTCCAGCTGTAATCTTGTCTGGAGTTTTCTTCCTACAGGGTCATGGGGGCACGCAGTCTAGCCCAGGGCCTGAGGTGGGGTACACACTGGAGGACTTGTCAATCCATCGCAGGGCACATACACACAAACACTTATACACTCATTTACACACTACAAACAATTCGGGAACACCAATTAACCTAATCTATATGTCTTTGGATTGTGAGAGAACACTGGAATACCTGGGGGTACATGAAAACTCCACACACACAGACCTGAGGCAGGAATTGAACCCGGACCCTGGAGGTGCAAGATGACAGTGCTAACCACTAAGCCACCATGTGTCTCCTACATAACCTATAGATAAAAATAAATAGGTTCACTACCACAATTCCCAGGAGAAGAGGACTGAAGAATACTGAAAGTCAAGTAATAAATGAAGGACAATAATTAATTAATTTCATTTCTGTGGTTGTGCACTCTATTTTTCATTATCTATCTATCTATATATATAATATTTCTTTCTTGACTGAGATCCCTTCAGTTAATTTTTATTTGTCATATTTTGCCTCCATCCAATTTTCAGGATCTTTCTATAGCATTGCATTTCAAAAGCAATTCATTTTGCAATGTCCTTCTTTCTCAGTGTCCATGTTTCATAGGCTCAGAGTACTAGTGTGCAGAATGCATGTTATCAATATCTTGAGCTTGACTTTTACTGGGAGCAGGTTTGATTCCCGGGTTCAATTCCCACCTCGGGGTCTGTGTCCATGGAGTTTGCATGTTTTCCCCGAGTACTCTGGTTTCCTTCCATAGTCCAAAGACTTAGCAGATTAGATCCAAAGCTGATTAGACTAATTGGTGTTCCCAAATTGCCCGTAGTGTGTGAATGAGCGTGTGAGTGTGTGTACATGCTTTGCAATGAATTGGCCCCCAGTCCAGGGTGTACCCCCACCTTGTGTCCTGGGTTTGGCTCCAACCCTGAATACAAGATAAAGCGGTATAGACGATGAGTGAGTGACTTTTACTGATATATTTACACTTTTTTTCCCGCTATTTCCACATTTCCAGATTTCATTCAGTGATGCAAGAGTAATAGCAGTTCTTATACTAATTTCTCATGAACAATCATTATCACTCGTTATCAGACTGTCTAAGTATACAAACTGGTCTACACATTCTATTTTCTCTCTGTTAAGCTGTATGTCTGCTTTGTTGTGTCCCATCACCATAACTTTTGTCTTGTCCTTGTTTATGTATAAACCGTATTCTTTTCCTGCTTTTATTTATCGTATTTAGTTGCTCTTGAAGGTCCGATGCATTCGCTGTCACTATATTAATGCCATCTGCAAATTTCAGATCTTTGACTATATGATTTCCAGTATTTCCTCCTTCTCTTTTGTCTGATTCCATCTTTTTCATTGTTCTTTCTAACCACGCTTTGAACAACAGCAGAGAAAATGAGTCTCCCTGTCTAGTACCCATTGTTGTCTTTATCCAGTTACTCATCTCACTTCCCACTTCTGACTGACACTAAAGACTCCTCATACAATGCTTTTAATGTTTCAACCAGCCTGCCCTGGTACTGCCCTGATTTATAATGTTGCCTACAGTCTTTCAAGCCAAACTGAATCAAAGGCTTTCCTAAAATCCACAAAGCTATTATAGATAATTTGCCAGCTTGATGTTGCATTTTCTGCTCTCAGTCTTAATATCAAGATCTGCTGGATAGTGCTCCTGTCTTTTCAAAAGCCCACCTGTTTCTCACTGAGAAGTCCATCCTCCAAGGCCTTACTGTAATTGCTCTTGACAGACATTCAAAAAAACTTGTGTGATATCAATGCTATTGACTCACCGTTCTTTGGTAGCATCACCATAATTGACTTTCCATTTCTACTATATGCTTCTTCATATAGTATATTTTAAAGCTTGAGATAAGATAGTCAGAAAGATGACCATAGACAAGAATAAAATAACACTAATGATTAAATTTTTTTTTTTAATAGGATAAAATAGAATTTATTTCTGTACATTAATATTATGTCTTATAAATAATCTTAATTTGTACCTACAAATTTCAAATAGCTTAGCTGTAAAAAAAAAACAAAAAAAAAACTTTAAGGAGCTTTAGATTTAATTTAAGAGCACTTCATGCTTTTTTCTTTTTTTTTGATCTAGAATCCATGTAATAAAAAATAATGCTGGTAGTTTTAAAGTTTAAATAACGCAGTGAATATGCCTGGGAGGGGCATATGTTGAGATTTGATAATGGTGTGTTTTTTTTTTTGTTTTGTTTTTTAGTGGGCTGGATTTTCTTGGCTACTGGCCTGGTTTTCACTCCATAAATATTACAGACTTCCCGGTTCTGCAGCAGCAGCAGAATCTACTCAGTGCTTACTTTCCTTTTCAAACAGGTGAGTTATTTCTAACATACCATCAGAAAAAATATTTTTGGAAACAAATAGCACGTTGTACGTACTAAGGTTATTGATGCTGAGATTTGCTATAATCGTATAACTATATAGTTTGCTGGAGTTTTATGACTTAGGACTTACACCTCTTCATAGGAGAGAGAGGGAGAGGTAGAAAGAGAGAGTCTCTCATTGTGAGAGTCTAACATTTTAATGAGGTTGTTTGTGCTGCGGTTCTTTTGGGAATGTACAGTCTGAAGATTTTCTTTTCAAAACACAAATAATCTACATGGTACAGGTATGCTTTTTAAACTGAAAACCCCATGCTTAAACTATGTTTTTAGTGTTGAATTGTGGCAGCAGACTGGATTAGGCATGAGCACTGTGAAATGAATTGACATTTTACATATTAGACAGACACCACGATCCAGGCACTTAAGAAACCGTAAACAAATTCTTGCATGAATATGGTGTTGCAATTGTTACTTAGCAGGCTACTTCCCACAATTACTATAATTAAATGTAAAAAGGAAAATTTCAGGCTTCTTAACGTACAGCTGTCAATTTATTATTAATATTCTAATTACTATAGTTACTGAAAAAAAATTTATATATTAAATATTCAATATTCAACAGTGTGCCCTATGAGGTACCTTAATTATTATAAAATTCAATATGTCTTCATTTATTTTAATTGTATATTTTCCTTAAAGAATATTTAAAAGTTTATATATTTTTTAAATCCTTTTATATCTCTTCATATTGCATGATATCAAAAGTTTTCTCTTTTTTAAGCAAATATTTTGCCTTAACAATCACTTTGCCAGGTCTTTTTCCATCACAATCATTAATGTTTCTCTGGGACTGCATTTCTTCCAAAAATGAAAGGCTCGGCTAATAACACCTTCAATATTTCATAACCCAGTTCGAGTATTTTTTTTTTCTCTTTGCTTAATGCCGGCCAATAATGTGACCCTTGTAAAACCGTGACCTTTTTTTCCCCCAAGCAAAGTCTTTGAATAGCTTATGTATTTCTTTTTTAAATATGGTCATCTACTGCCCTTAAATAATCAGTGTCTTGTACAGATAAAATTTATTAATATAAAGTTTTAAATTTGGGAGGGTTTCTGAAATTAGCACATGAATAAATAATTCCATAAATTAGTGTTGAAAAAGTGGAAAAAAATATCTTTCCCAAGTAAATATAATCCAAAAACATTTAATTAGGGTAATGGTGGTAGGTATTCCGGTAAGTAACAAGGCTTGCACTATATAACAATTTGTTGCCAGCTGAATGCCTGGAACATGGTGTCTGTGTAATCTCCAAATGTCAAACTAACTTCACTGTTGTTACAAATATACAGAGGATTATTTATAGCTTCCAGGAATCTTCTTCTGCTTCTTTCAGCTGCCCCCCGTTAGGGGTCGCCACAACGAGCCATTTATCTCCATCTAAATCTGTCTTATCACATCTTCTCTTGTACCTCCAATCTCCTGCATGTCCTCCCTCGCCACATCCATAAACCTCCTCTTTTGCCTTCTTTTTTTCCTCCTGTCCATCTTTAACATTCTTCTAAACATATCCTTTCTATACCCCTTTCTATACCCCTCATCCTCATGTCCTCCGCACATGTCCAAACCATCTTAACGTGGCCTCGCTAACTTAGTTCCCAACCTGTGCTGTCCCTCTAATATACTTATTCCTAATCTTGTCCGTTCTTGTCAAAGCAAATCACAGACATTTCAGCTCTGCCACCTCCAGCTCTGCCACCTCTAGCTCTGTTTATAAATTTACTTTATTATTTAAAAAAGTACAGTAGTACTAGTATAGTATAGTAGAAACTAGTATTATGCTTCAAGGTTGAAAAGCTACAGTTGTAGATGGTCATTGTGCCCACCAGTGCAAAGTACCTATCCTTCTTACTTAGTTTCAAATGAAATGAACACAGAATGCCATAAAATAAATACATTTAGTCTGCCATAAGATTCTTATTGGGATCGTCTTTTACAGTGTAACATAATCCTGATGGGATTTCACAGTGTAAAACTGGCTTCATTAACCGTCATAATTAATCAAACTAAATTCCCACCACAAAACCTAATCATTGACATTTTACCACTTTTGGTATTTTGTTTCGTAATCAATCAATCAATCAATCAATCAATCAATCAAACAAATGGGATTGAGCCCCAAACAAATGGGATTGGACCCCAACAAATGGCATTGAACCCTGATGCTGATCCTGTTATGCTAAAAAGGCATGTAATATCACTCCTACTGTAGTTCACCTAAATAATGCAGCCCACTCCTGCGGCCGAGAGCAAGCCTGCACGCCTGGAGATCAGCGGTGGGAAATCTGCCGACATTGAGCCAGTAAGAAAAAGGCAAGATCATCAAATAGTTGTTAAACCTTCGCAGAGAAGAAAAACAAACTGTAAGTGCAATAAGATATTAATTGCTCCTTTTTTTTTTTTTTTACTTATGTTCTGACATATATACAGTTAAAAAATGTCAATACATGATATCTGCTGTCTGCAATGTAAATTAAAATTAGAACTTACACATCTCTCCATGTTGCAGTGACTGTGTACAGGGTGCCCAGTTCACGAGGCAAAAGCGTCTACATGGCATTCGGCTTTGAGCTGCGTAAAAAGATGTATTTTCCTGTAGTGGCGAAAGACTCCGAGAAACAAATGTGCCTTAAGGTAATTTCTTCACCTAACCCTTGTTTTTATAAAACAGCTTGACCTGCTATGTTTTATTCCTCATTTCCAACAGTTCAACCAAGGACATTACACAATAACATACTTGTAGTGAAGTACACCTTGTGTGTCTGTTTCGGCCAGTCATCACCAAACTTGATACTTGTTACTTGACCATGTTAGGAGTTTTCCTGCTAAGCTCCAGTTTCTGCCTTGCTCAGTTAAAGTTTAACATTTCAAATTTTTGCTTCATGTGTTTCCTTTCGATTGTGCGGATAAATTGACATTGTCAGAATACTGGAATTTCTGGATCAAGCAGAATGTTCGTGCTGGCAGACCAAGGGTGCATTATCAGTAAGCAATGGCTGGAGCAGCTTCCTGCTTTGATGGGACAGCTCCAAGTCTCTTTGTCAGCTCAACTGAAGCAATAAATAATCCAGACAACCAGCACAATGCAAAGGTTTAATGCTGCAGTGCTTGCTGTACTTCACAAGTCATGCTTTGGAACACTCGGAAATCGATTACATACCTCCATACTGACATGCCATAGGCGATAGCAATGCATTCACAGGGAAACAAGAATGTGACCCCAGAGAAGCTCTTCTTCTTGCTGTGCCACCAAATAATTGACAAGCCAATGCTTCTTGACACTCTGCCCAAGAGTCGAAGATTCATGTGAGCCAGTCTCACACCAGATCCAAAAGCACATCTTTCTGTTCAAGATGGACGAGTGTGAGCACCAGTGTTGACCACCTTTGGTAACTACTAAAAGTACTATGTGACAAATGGGCTCTTTTTGGTTCATGCAGTACTCCAATGCCTGCTCAGCAACACATTCACATGCTCTGAAAGTTTGTCATAGCTTAAATCAAAGATTTACTCACCAAATCTTCCCACACACATTTGTTATTTCAAGATGGTACTGTAGTGCGTCTATGAATACCAGCTTTATGTCAAGGGGAGAAATCTAATTTATACATTCCCAATGTGGCATTCCTAAATTACATCATAGGGTCAGAGCGGGTGCTAAGTCAGGACAAGGTGGGGGAGGGGGAAAACAATTGTACTCAATTGTACTCAACCCCCGGTAAACATTTCTGAGCCCTAAGAATGCTGCAACACTTCTATGGTGGTAGGAGAAGAACGGTCCGCTGACATCATTCTTCGGGCTCAGAATTTTTTATTGCCGCTTTATCCTGGGGTTGAGTACAATTGCTTCTCCCCTCATTTCCCTTCTCAAGAATAAGGCGAACTAACTGCTGAGAAATTATGATGGCAGCACTTGAGAACTCTCATTAAGCTGCTGTCAAGGGAATGGTGGCATTGGCTAGAGGGGGCACTGCATCCATTTGTGGATGGACCCCTTTAAACTCCTATTGGGTTTATTAAAGTCTTAATAAAGACTATCTCTCGCTCTAATCTAAATTTTATTTTTATGTGTCCTGTCTTGACCTGTCCTGTCCTGTTATTGAGAATTTATTATGAGGACTTTTGTGTAGCATTTTGCTGAATTTTGCCAATTCATTTTGGTTCATGTTTCTGGTTATTATTTGATTTTAAACGCCATTTTCCTTTCTACCTTTGCAGATACAGCCAAAGAGTGAGTTCAAACATTTCAGCAAGAGCTTCCTCTTCAAATGGGAGAATAATGGAGAATATGGAAGCCTTTGTTCAGTGGTAGAACCTAAACAGTACCTGCATGTGCTTAACAACCAGGTCACCCTTGACCCCAAGCCAGACATTGGTTTCAGAATCCAGTTCCTTGAATCTAAGAAATGAAAAGAAAAATCAGAATGCTTTTCATGAGGAATAGGGGCATAAGAGAGTAGACAAAGGTCAGGCAAGACATCTTTGCAACGGAGGTTGCAATGGAGGTCTACCAGAGAAGGATTGCAATGTCAATCACTACAGCATCCCTTAAGGCAGAAATGAGGTTTTATTAAGCTACTAGTGCAGAAAGATAGAGTTCATACCTTGTTTGAAAGCAAATTAATCTGTCTCTATCCAAATCTGTTATAATATCTGTCTTCATATCCTGACATATAATCTTCATCTTTTCAGTGTTTACTACAGATAATTTCACATTGTAATACTTCAACATAATAAAGATCCTACATTACACATACAGTATATATCTTCAGAGTACTACAATGTATATACAGAATATGTGTAGATTACATAAACCTACTTAAACTGTATACATTACCTGTTTCTTTCATGACATGGATTGTCTGAAAATAATGGATACAAATATTTTGTAATCACTTTTACCATCATACATTCACATCAATACTACATTCACTGCAGTCTCTATACTCCTGTATATTCAATGTCCATGCTGGTATTTAACCAGTCTCATAACCAATTATATGGGATATGAATTATATGTGTAGCTGTAGAGTCTATGTTTGGCTAATTTGTTTTTTCTTTCATACTGACAACAACAGTAATAAACAGTTATTACATTTCATTCATGGTCCTTGCATTATGTTTGAGATTGATGTTTTTAATGGAAAATACACCTTGGATTCAGGATCAGATAAGCCTGTTCAAAATGTTCAAGTGGGCATTTTATATAATCCTGCTTAATGATAAGCAATTAACGTATCTATTAACAATACCCTTCCAGAAGTATTCGTACACTTAAGCACACTTTCAAATGTGTGAATTTACAGCGTTAGAAAACTTGCCAACCCAATGTGCTGTTTCTTTTGAACAAAGTTACTGGAATCGCAAAGTTTTAAGGAACACATTTTCCCCAAAATACTGTAGATTCTGGACAACATTTCTTTTTAATTACTTTTTGATTGCAAAATGCACAAAAAGAACAAAGTTAAAACAAAACAAGTAAAGCACAATGAAGCAACAAAGAATATTCTTTTTTGGTGGGAGTAAACGTGGGGGTAAGGGTTCACATACTTGAAAATAGTGTGGAGAGGGGTAATGAAACATCATAATTATTCATCTGACCTATTCAAATCTAGATCTGCCTTGTCTAAAAAAGCAATGAAGGTCTGTTGCTCAATGTCTCCGCTAAAATCTAGTATTCTTTCCAAAGCAGCTTGGTATGCCTTAGATCTTTGACTCCTATTAAAAAGTTCCACTTCTTTCACTGGAATCAATTATTTAACAAATTTTCAGACATTTATTTTCAAAATAAAACTTCCCAGTATGCAATGGTTAGTGCCTACCAAAAGTGGTCCAAGTAAGGAGAACAAGTAGAGTTGTGACAAGAACATGGGCCAAGGCTCATTAATGCATTTGAGAAGTGAAGGCTATCCCATCCGCTTTTATCCCACAGATAAAATGCTTAAAAAGGTAATACTGGCTATGATAAAAAAGTAGCAAAACACCCATGTCCTCATGCTGACCCCTGTCCCCTACCAAAAGCATGTGAGAATCAGAACTAGACCACAGAAGGAAGGAGGTAGAAGATTTTTTACATTGTGTCTTGCTAACCTTGAGATTAGGTGGCACTAGGATACACTATGGGAAGCTGGTAGAGAAGGTATGATTCACTGAGCAATGTTCGAATGAGAAATCTTGGGTCCTGGCATTTACATAGATGTTATTTTTAAATGTACTGACAAGTTCTGTAGATGAATAAATGAGTCGCTTGGTCTGTCCAATGTGCTTCGATAAGGTTACTGATGCCAGAAGAGAAAAATAGCCAAACACCTGAACATGTTGTCTGTCAGAAATGTATCTACTCATTAACTACAAAGGACTAAAAGATTAAACTGTAAAAAAGAGTTTTTATATGTATAGCTAAATGCCTGGTGTCGTGTACATTGTAAAATCCTGAACAACAAAGAGTGGAAGTTTTAGAGATGTTCATCTGGAGACGAACCAGGAACTATTAGCGCAGAGAGAGAGAGAGAGAGAGAGAGAGAGAGAGAAAATGGAAAAGAGAACAAGAGAGTGTTGGCACGTTAATATCAGATACACAAGGAAGAGAGTAGAATTAACTTATTTTGTATTAAAAAAAAAACTTTTACAATGATTTACAAAGAGTTCCAGGTGTTGACTCAGCCTCCAAATTCCCTAGATATCAATCTGGTCTAGCATCTGTAGGATGACCTGGACAAAAACATCAGAACCGTGGAGGTCTCACCTCACAACCTGACTTCTCGCTGCCCAAATACCACAACCATTAAGAATGTGAGGAGAAAATTGATGACATTAAATCCGTTGCATCAAACTTCATAGGAAATCTAAAAACACACTAAGACAGATTTGTTTACTTTACTTTAGAGTTGATGTTATTGTTGTTAATGAGACATAAACAAAGTTTAGCTTTTTTCCCCCCATGATGTATTCATGGCATAATTATTAAACACACTTGACCTATTTATTCATTTTTATAAGGATTTTTTTTTAAAACATGAAAATCCTATTTATTTTTTTAAAATATTTACATGAGCATTTGGTGACATAGTAAGAATGTGGGAACCTGCAGTCTCATTTTGATGAGACTGCCATGCTATCCCTAAAATAACTCTATAGTAAGAAAATGCAAGCTTTTCTGCAGTAATCAGATAGATCTTCATTAAAACGATGCTTTAAAACAAGAATTAAAACGTTCTTAATTCAGGATCGGAAAGATAAGGTATTTATCAACTATGATTTCGGGCAAAATTGAAAATATGACAAATTTCACTTAGGGCAAAACTAACCTGTGTGACTTAATACCTGACTTGATATAACAGTCACATACACTATCCAATAAAACATGTAAAAAAAATAAATAAATAAAATAAAAAAAAATATA
>JAOVVB010025661.1:0-15865 GCA_028570985.1 Heterobranchus longifilis | reverse complement strand
GTGTGTGTGTGTGTGTGTGTGTGTGTGTGTGTGTGTGTGTGTGTGTGTGTGTGTGTGTGTGTGTGTGTGTAATAGAGAAAAAAAAAGAGGGAGAGGGAGTGAGTAATAAGGAACAATCCCTGATTTTCACCACAAGGGTGGTTAAAAACATAATCTACTCAAATCTTTTATTATACACCCTTACCAATGTGACAGTTTTCTAAAGTTTTGATGCAGAATTGCCATCGTTAATGCAACGACTATTATTATTATTACTATTTTATTTTTAATGCATCATGTCAGGATAAACCCCTGGAGATGTATCCTCCCGTTTTCGAGGGAGTCCCAGACAAACATTCACAAAATATATGGAAGCAAAACAATACAAGATACAATGTTAACTAACAACACTGACAAAACAAACCTACAACATTACGGATTAATCTGCCAAAACTTCAAAATCATTTTGCACATAAAACGTCAGAAAATAGTGAAAATGTCTCAAAAACAGTCCAAAACCCAAATATTTTCAATATTTAGAACAAAGAAAAACAGAAAAATAGTTTCAGCCTCATAAGGGACATTATTTCCTTTTATTTAGTAAATGATATAACTATAGTCAGATATGCATTTCCCTATTAGCACCTGAGACATCATCAAAATCATAAAGGCTCTATTTAGATCTTTGCCTTCATTAATAATAAATAAATAAAATAAATATATTATAGGCCTGTGTAAGTATTCACCCAAGGCAGAAAAAAAGATTAGTACATGAGTAAAGAAAGGAGGTAATGGACAAAAAGGAGAAAAGCACAAAACAACAGAATCCAAGCCAAAAAAAAGAAAGATATGAGCTGAATCAATGAATAAGAAACCTCATGATTTCTGAGGCACCGGAGAGTAAAAGCAGCAGTCAGGGTGGCGACAGGGCTGCAGTCCTCCCGACAGTCACGAGAGGATCGAGAAGTGTGAAAAAACACTGTAATGGTTACAGATGTAATGATCAGATGAAGGGGGGCTGGTGCCAGAAGATATAAGAGGGAAGAGAAGGCGGGACTGTGAGAATAAAATGGCTGGCAGGAGCGAGCAGTGAAGTGCAGGCCTTCTATCCAGGACACACCGTCAAATTCTGCCCCGATTTCTGCTGCCATTTACTGCTGCACGATATGAGGAAAATATGCCATAACGTTGTTGAATATTGCGATATTACTTGCTATAAATAAACTGTATATCAGTTTCTGCTGTTTTCAGTATTCTGCAACTGCTTGTTGAATTAAAAAAAACTGAAAGGAAGTTATTTCTGACATTTTATTGAACAAATTGAACTGAACACAAAAAGCACCATTAAAAAAGAAATATGAGTTTTCTACAGATACTCTCTTTCAACTAAGTCAAAAAATCCCTGCGTGTTTTTCGCGATGTGTCGCAGTCTATCGCGATGTGTTTATTGCACAAGTTGATATTGCAAAGACGATAAAAAAACAATATATTGTGCAGCTCTAGTGCTCAAGTATTCAACTAATTATTGCCACACTTAGGGCTTTTTGGAGGCAGCGGCGGTGCACTGTATAGTCAAGCTGCAACTAACGATTATTTTCATTCTCGATTAATCTGCCGATTATTTCCTTGATTAATCGATTAGTCATTTGGTCTGTAAAATGCCAGAAAATAGTGAAAAATGTCCATCCCAGTTCTCAAATTCTAGGGCGATGTCTTTAAATGTCTTGTTTTTTCAGTCCAGAATCCAAAGATATTCAGTTTAATATGATATAAAACAAAGAAAAGCAGGACATTTCCATATTTGAGAGGCTGAAACAGCATTTTATGCAAAAATTACTTTAACGATTAATCAAAATAGTTGACTTGATTTTTCTGTCGATCGACTAATCGATTAGTCGACTAATCATTGCAGCTCTACTGTATAGTGCCTTTTGTGCCCATTGAGGGACCCTTTTTTCAATTTTTTGGGGGGGGAGACTAACATTTCAGCAACCACTTGGAAACATCATAATAATAATAAAGTACTCATTTTCAAATTTCTTTTTCCCAGAGTGTATTATGTTTTTTACTTTCTGGTACCATAGTGGAATGATTTACAAATGGATCTCCAACCTGTGTTTTTGTCTCTTCCTCTCTGACTGCTGCTTCCTGTGCTGTGGTAACTGAAAACATCCGAGCCAGGTCCTTCACATTCTGAAAACATAACATCTGCTGATTGTTCTGGAGAGTACAGTTAAGACATACTGAAGCAAAGAGTGCATGGAGCACTTTGGTTTACATGCTGTAATAGAATAAACAGGGCAAATATCACATAAATGGCCCAAAACAAAACAAAGGCTTAAAAACTAGGCTGAACGTGTTTTAAGAAGTAGATTTGATCTACAGGTAAGACAGAAACAAGTCAATATTCAGCTGTACCTTCATACCGGTGGAGGAATCTATTTTAGGATCCTCCTCAGCTGTGGCTTCTGCTGGTGCAGGATTCATTTGAGGGGTGGCACTTGTTGAATCTGGTACATTCTGTCAGAGAAAGGTGGAAGGTTTATAATATTTGAGGCATTTGTTACAAAATGCTGCATTAATTAATTTGTGTATTTTCTGTTCAGCTGCACGGACATTTGTGATCCAAGATGCGTGATTTTTGTTGGGATTTTTTTGTTATATATTTTAGGGCTGCAACTAATGATTATTTTCATTAAAAATTATTCTGTTGAATAGTTTCCTATGTTAATCAATTCATCATTTTGTTGAAAATATGTCGGGTCCTGTTTACACCGTCCCCTTGTGATCTGATTGTCCAAGATGAATATTAAAACAAAACAGGGTCTCTGCTCCAGACAATTTCCCAGAGTCCTATGGGGTGTCATCAGATATCTTGTTTTGTACAAACAACAGTCTAAAACCTAAACTTTCTCTCTCTCTGTCTCTCTCGCCCTTTGTGAAGAAACAGCTGATTGCGGCGCATCTCTCTCTATCAATAAATAGATTGGGTGTTTCAGCTTTTTTCTGGTGTGAAATCACAAATGAGAATATGGATCAATAAGCAAATATCAGATTTGACTATGTAAATTCTTTTTACATAGTCTCGGGGACACCTCTTATGATTTTATCCTCTGGATCCATGAATGTCTTTAGAAACTTTCATGGCAACCAATCTAGTTGTAGATATATTTCAGTCCAGACCAAAGTCTGGGACCAACCAGTGGACATTGCCATGGATACAATACAGTAGAGGCACGAGTGCTGTACCTGCGGTCGTTTTGGATCCTTCCTGTCTTTGTCCTTTGGTTGTAATGCTGTTTCCTGGGCTGTGGTGGCTTCTGAAAACTTCTGGGCTAATGGCTTCACCTGAAACATATTAAGCATCCAACAATTCATAATAATACGATACCAGCTTGTCTTTATTTTGCACTTTTCCAAAACTGAAAGCAATGAATCATGAAGCTACTATATGAACCAAGGTCACAAAAAAGAGAAACAGGAAAATAACAGATCATTTTCTGTATTCTTGCAAAGCTCCTCCCATCTGACACCTCACTTTTCCACTACCTGAGACAGTTTTTGTCCCTCTCTGTGTTTCTTCCGTGCTTGGACTGCAGTTTCCTGGGTTGTCGTGGCTGAAAACATGCGGACCAGGTCCTTTAACTGAAACATGTTAAACATAAGCCGGACACAAATGACAACATCATTACGTCTGTGGTGAAATTGGTTTTGCTCCACAGGACATTCCAATAAGTCAAGAGTCTGCTGTACCTTCATGCCAGTGGAGAAATCAGGCTGTGTAGTCTCACATGCTGTGGAGAGACAAGACAGCATTCGCGTCATTTTCTTGATCATTCAGCAATGAAGAACTATTGAAGAAACCATACTACTGCATACATGATTTGGGATCCTTCTTTGTTGGGGCTTTCGCTGCTGCAGAATTCACTCGGATGTTGGAACTTGTTGAATCTCGGAAATTCTGTCAGAAAAAGGTGGAAAGTTGAAGTCCTTTCACACCTTTTCACACATGATTAATCAAATTGCCAATCTAAAGTGAAAACGAACATAAAGCTGTTTCTGCTGCTCTAGTCTGGCTGGGTCTGTAAGCAGTGTCGGCATAAAGCCTTATACTTCCACCGGGAGGAGACCCCCGGCCGGAGGAAGTCCCTCCCTCCTTCCGTGTGGTTCTCAAAGTCCCTTCGCTGCAGCGGTGATGTAGCAATTATGATGATTATGGTTGGTTTAAAGAAATATAAACAGGCCAGGGAGTTGTTTCCACTATACCAGAGTGAAAGACATTCAACCCAGACGACGGATACACCGATTAATCTGTCGGCTGATTAATGACATTTTGAGATAATCGGCGTCCATGTCACCTCCTGGGCTCCGTACATATCACAAGTAAAGAAAAAAGTATGAAATAACTTGAAAATGTTATCATATCTATGTATAAAACATGTCTATAATAAACAGTTTAGTTTACTTACCCGGGGCAGGACAGGTGGACGCTCTCTGACCCATCTATTCACCTGAAAAAAAAAACAGAAAAAGATATAAATCCCGTTTACTTTGTAACACTCAGCAATTAAACAACAAATTAAAGTGGTTCATGCCACCAGCTGGAACAAGGTAAATATAAGAACAAAATAGATCAACTTTACTGGTTTCAGTCAGAGAATTCCAACAAGGGCTGGGCGATTAATCAAATTTATTTTCAATAATCAAAATAAAGCTATTATTGTGACGCATTGTTTCACAATGATACTCTCGTTTTGTCTTGTGTTATAAATCCAGCGCACCCCTTTCCTTTACAGCGGTGTGCTTTAGTTGAATATATGTTTTTCAGTAGGTTATGGCAGTGCATTACATATTTGATCTAATTTATCTTGGTCTAATTTTTTTTTGTTTTTATTGTTATTATTTTTATAAAACAATATTTTAATTAATGAATATTTTAAAAACAGATTGGATACATTCTGGTCAATAAAGGATATTTTGTATAATTTTAAAGCGTGGAACTCTCACGTGAAGTCAGTTACAGGAAGTGGCAGTAGCTGGAAACTAACGGACCACGGAGGTGTGTATTTATGACGAATTATTGGATAAATATCCTAATAAAACACAGAAATCTCTACCAGTGTCAGTAGATAAGAGTGTACTAGACTAAGGCGTAAGGGCTGATTTAGTACACTTATAAACAGAATAACTTCACCATTGTGTATGCTATGTCATTAAAATGTGTCCGTTTTGTATGCTTCTGCCTAATTCAGAGGGGAGATAAACTGCGTGTGTGTCTGCACACTGGAGAGTGAGAGCGAGTTCATAATTTGTTCTGAAAATGCATTTTGAGCTTGTTTAAAAATGTTGTATGTTGTAAAATTATGTTTTGTTCACAAGTGTAAAATGCCTTAAAGCCTACGTTCTATTGAGGAGAAATCATACGGATGTAAAATGCCTTAATTTGTGGTCTAATGTGGAGAAATCATACGAATGTACATTAAAATTAAAATTATAAAAAATTAATGCAGTTATCCATTGAGGGCAGTCGGGGAATAAAAGACCCACAAAAAGAATATTCCTCTGTGTCCTGTGCCATCCTTCATTACCAGGTCACATATGGTTTACTTGTTGTAGTTGGTGAGTCTGGTGTGGAGGATTTTCGGAGGACCGAAGTTAAATAAATGCACAACGTTTGCAAAGTCTATGAGTAATTGTGTTAAATAATCGTGATCTCAGTTTTGACCAAAATAACTGTGATTATGATTTTTCAAAATCGAGCAACGCTAATTCCAACAAATCTGCTTTACCTGCACACCAGTGGAGGAGTCATGTGGCTGACGGTCTGTCTTTGAGTGTGTGGCTGTTTGGATAACAAAAGGAGACGTCAGTATTTTTCACATTAATTTTCAGAATATTGCCATGAATTTACTGTAATTCTGGTTGTGTACATACATGCTTCGGGCTCCTCCTTGATTGTGGATGTCAATGCCGAGTCTCTACGGCTGTTGACGCTCCAATTTCCTGCCATCTCTCTAACCGCCTGTGATAATGTTACGTCCTTCCTGTCTTTCGTCTTAGGTTGGACTACTGTTCCCGGGTGTGCTGGTGTTGGATGCTCCCTGTCCGATCTTTTCACCTGAGAGATGTTAATTCCATTTACATGTTACTTTTCATATTTTGGCAGAGATTTTGAACTGTTCATGAAGCTGTTGTACCTGTGGACGGGAGGAGAAGTCCTGCAGCTGACGGTCTGTCTTTAAGTTCGTGGCTCTTTGGGAAGAGCGATGTGGAGTCGCTATAGTGAAAGAATCAGTCTATCTCAGCTGCTTTATTTTTCAGATTGTTATTCAAAATATTGCTTTGACTTAGGCCCTGTCCACATGTATCTGGATATTTTTGTCAACAGATATTTTCCTCTGTTTTGGCCTCTCATCCACACATAAACGAGGTTTTACGTCACTAAAACGTTTATTTTTAAAATCATTTTTCGGTTTCGTTATAGCACCTTGGACCGTGTACTAGAAAGATAAAGAAATAACTTGTTTCTATTGTTTTATCTGTTTTTATCACCTCCGGTGTTTGTGTGTTCTGATGTGGACGGAGATATTTATCTAAGCGGAGGTCGTGTGGACGGATTTTTCTTTTTTTAAACGGAGGAGAAAAATATCTGTTTATAAAAATATCCAGATACATGTAGACAGGACCTTAATTATAATCCTGTACATACATGATTTGGGCTCCTCCTTGATTGTAGCTGCTGTTGGATAGTCGGTATGGCTCCTATATCCTCTTACTGCTCTACTATCATCCTGTGACGGGTGGAGAAATCCTGCAGCTGACGGTCTGCCTTTGAGTTTGTGGCTCTTTGGGAAGAGCGATGTGGAGCTGCAAAAGCTGTGAAATCATATAATCAGTCTCTGTCTCAGCTGCTGTATTTATCATATGGTTATGCAATCTTGTTTTGACTGAATTATAATCTTGGTCTCCGTTCTTCCCCTGGTGAGTTCTCAGACCGTGGTAGCTCGTCACTTTGGACCAGCCGCAGCAGCCGCAAACCTGGAGGCTCATGTCCGATGTGCTGAGTATCTGTAGAAGTTAAACGCACATTTTTATCCATCAAAGATTTTTTATTCATGCATTCTGCTATTACTCTGCTGTAACTGATTTAGAATTGACAATTGCTTCTCAGTATATTCAGGATTCAGGAACTTTCAAACTATTGACACGAGGCTTATTCTTACAGCGACCAATAAAGCCGAAATTATACTTTTCACCTCGGAGAGTGCGTGAGGGTCCGCATGACGTATGTTGCCCATTGGTCCATATGGTCCCCTATGCGGACATCCGCACGCTGCCCCAAAAAAAGAAATTGGGCGGACTACGGCTGCCCCCTCTTACTCGATTAGTCGATCGCTTTGTTCTTAGTCGACTAAGATTTGGAATGAGGATCGGGAAATGCACGTGTGGAACACAGAAGGTATGAATGGAACCGCTTGTGCGTCGGCGTGACCGGTACAAGTCCACAGCCGTTATTAAATGTGTTTACTTTTCAATCAATGGATGGATTCATTGTTGTCAAGTCATTCATAAATGAAAAGTGACAAACGTGTTCTGTCTCCGGCTTCATATGAGGACCTTTCTCTGTTTTATATCATCGTAAACACAATGCCATAGAGTTTTGGACTGTATTATTTCTATTTTCCGATACATATAAAGACATGTGGGTCTATAAGCATACACAAGAGGCCTAGGACCAAGCTGGAACAGCTGCAGCTTCCTGCTGTACCTCTCATACTCCATGCACCACTTCCCTCTACGCACAGCAAATATTAGAAAACTCACCTCAGACGGATTGGACGTACAGGCCTTTAAAAAAAACAAAAAGTATATGATTTACTGCTGTTGGATGCAGAGCTATACTTAAAGTCTTCATCTTCATCTCACAAGAAAATGACTTTCCTATAGATTATCTTGGGAAGAGAGAGAAACATATGTTTTCTATGGAAGAGAAAATCTGGAAGAGTAAATCTGACTATTATCCCGAGCCCCCCTGATTTAGAGAGAGTCATTATAATACATTTTCCTGTACTGTTCTCAAATACTTTTTTAATGGATTTTATTTCATTTTGACTGCAACTTCCCCTCTGCATCATCCAGGGAACTATTTCAACCTATTTGCATTTTCAATAAAAAAAACATAAAATCATGTCCTCTGCAGAGTAAAAATGTTCTAATTAAATGTTATAATCAATATAATTGATCAATAACTAATGTATAATGCATCAGCCCCCAGAGAAATGTATGGCTATTTGTAGTGCAAACCTATATAAAAAAATAACTTCATGCAAGTATATTTTCCAGTGGTGGAGGAAGTATTTATATCCTTTACTAAAGTAAAAGTACAAATACCATACTGTAAAAATACTCCATTACAAGTAGAAATCCTGCATTGAAAATGTTACTTAAGTAAAAGTATGTAATTGTAATCAGGAAAAATGTACTTAAAGTATTAAAAGTAAAAGCACTAAATGCAGAAAAGAAAAACTATTATTAAATTAGGCTATTAAAAAATAAAATAACAAATTAAAAGCAGCAAATCTTGGAAACATGAAATGTTTTAGCATGAAAAATGATCAAAATTTTGATCAAAAAGTTCATCATCTGTGGTGAGCAAAAAAATGCTAAAACTATCACAATGCATGATTAGCAGCTCAGTGAGTTGTGGTTGCTAATTAATTAACTTACCAAAACAAATGAAAACAATTTACATCTCTCCTTGTTCTTTTTAATGTGGTCATGACGGTTAAACTGATTTAATATCACCACAAACATCGTTAAAACTCTCTAACTTTAACTCAAACTTAAGGAACACAGTTCATTAATTAGCGTTAAAAACACAAAGAAATAAGAAAATATATTCATGTGTTGCCTACCTCGCTGTCTGCTTGTGTTCTGTTGTCTCTAAATACATTTCCTCTCTGCCACACTGAGGTCTGGCGCCTTTTTTTTCTGCTTTCAGTTTTGTTTCTAAAGAAAAAGACAAAAAAGGGGGAGAAAAAACGCCAGACACAACCACCCTCTTTTGGGTCGTGTCTAGAAGGTAACCCCGGATTTGCTGAAGTCTCGCGAGATGGGTAAGGACAGGCATTAATCTTAAGGTTAAATTGGAATTAGTCTCGCGAGAGTTTTTGCCCGTTTTTCGACAAGAAAAGAAAGAAACTTCATTTGATTTGAAAGTTTTATTTATTTATATATATATATATATATATATATATATATTTTTTTTTTTTTACATTTTTATTATTTTAATTTTGAGATAAAAAAACCCCCCAGCACATTTTGTATGCAGACTGTAGACTGCACACACACACACTGACACAACTTCATCACACACACACACACACACACACACACACTGACACAACTTCATCACACACACACACACACTGACACAACTTCATCACACACACACACACACACACAAACGTGAGATTATCAGTGTTTCATAACTTCAGACCACACTTGCAGAAAAGGAATATTTAGTGAGAAAGTGGAGGTTTAATGGCTTTAAAGGAGAGAAGTGCAGGTTTTGGGTTTTGGTGGAGCAGCAGTCTGGCTGCGATGTGTCGTGTAAACCCAGACACCTTGTGATGGTTGCTTTTAGTCACAGGTTTATAAAGACAGAAAGGTGATTAGAGAGAGAGGATTTAGAGGGCCAATGAAAAGCAGACCGGAGCTCGCTGAGCAACTTCCTTGATTAATTCCACATTTTGCTCTTTTCCTCTGGCGCACAGAGAAGCTCTTTTCTTCTGTTGCGATCCCTTTTTCTCTCTGATGTGCTCACAAATTCACAAAACCTTCTTTACGCTCACAGGACCCAAAACAACGAGCCACCGCCGACACGTTTAGGAACAAATGTAACAAAAACACGGGCGGTGTAATCAGATTACAGTCTCTGAGCCGGTGGTTACACTGTGTGCACAAACTAACAGTCTGTTGTCTCAGCGTCAGAAACGACCCGACACCTGTTTACCTGCAGAGGAAATCCTGAACCGACTTTTTTCAACTTGAAAGTTGATGACTTTTCATAAAGTGACTCGAACGTCAGAAAAAAGTGCAGTTATGAAATTATTTACACACAAAACCTGTCCTGGTCCTGGTCCTGGTCCTGGTCCTGGTCCTGGTCCTGGTCCCCTCAGTGACTCCACATGACTCATATCTCCATAATAATATATATCATGACAGCATGTTTTCTGGTAATAATTCCATAAATAAATGTTTTATATGAAATGTTTGTATATTCCATGATAGTAACAGCTGGAAGCAGAAATACTGAGATAAAGTCCAACTGTGTATTTAAAGAGTTTTCTGACACCCCTTAAAATCAAGAAGGTCTGGCGACCCCCCATGAGGCTTTGTGGACCCCTGCTGGACCCCCAGATTCTGAACCAGTGCTCTGAAACCACACGGAAATTCGTGTTTCAGTTTTGTCTCGTATAAATCTGTCACAAGAGCATGTGAGGACCGAGGACCTGAACAGGAGCCACGATAAAAATCAAATCCTCTTCAAGTGATCCCAGAGTTGGACTGAGATGGAACTGGATGAAATCAGTCCTTGCTGAAAGCATGACTAAGCCAGCATGACATATTGTTATTCCTGTTTCTAATTAGGTCAGCTCTTTTTTCTGAATTATTATCCATGTGAGTGTAAGACCCTGCAGTCCCACCTGCATGGAGAACACACGGTCCAGGACCGCGTGGTGACCCACGAGTCTTTAACGCTGCTTCACTGCACAGCTAACATGCAAGCATTTCTTTACAAGCATAATTGTAAACACATTGAGAACCAGCTCTAAATATGTAGACTCAGGGTCGCCGATCGATAAGAAAGAAAGAGAGCCATTAGAAGTAAAACTTCAGGCTATTCTTTTCACAGAAAGACCTTAATATGATTCTTCTGCCAAATATTCCATGTTAATTATGATAAGAGGCCTTGTTATTCACCCTCGGGCTGAAAGACGTTTCCACAAAGGTTACTGGGTCTGTGCTTTGCTGCAGGGTTATCAGACCGTGCTGATTTATCCCACAGTACAAGAGATGTTTGCACATTATTTGACATTAGCAGTGCAGAGCCCGTTCAGAGCGGGCCGATTGTTCGGCCCCTGGACGTGCTGCTCGCAGCGTTCTCCAGAACCGCTCATCCGATCGACCTCACACTCGACACGCCGTTCCCTCCGGTTCTCAGAAACACACCAAATACCACCAAATGTGAAGCAGACTGGGTGAATGGTTCTTGAGATATGTGAAGGACAGTCATACATGCATACTGAGACAGTTTCCTTCCTTTATAGATGACGCTGCTGCAGCGCCACCTGTTGGCCAAATGGCACCAAAATGATCACGGTGACTCAGACATCAGATCTACACGTGTCCACCACATGTGGTTACAATCGCACAAGGCGTTCAGGAGATATGATATTTTATTTGTAATATAAGCCCCGCCCACAGCATTTGAGCAAAGTTTGAGGACCAGTTATAGCAAAACTGTACGAAACATCAAACATCTGAAAAAGTTACTTTTTCTGGCTTCGTCCAGAGATGTTCTGTTCTGTTCCAAATTTAGTGACGATTGCTCAAAATTTGTAGGTGTAGCAAAAAAAATTTGTTTCTGAGACTTACGGTTCAAAAGTTACAGACCAAAACCTAAAGTTATTGTTATAGCGCCACCGTCTGGTCAAACTGCACCAAATTCAAGATGGCACGTCCTTCTGTACTCAGCAAAACACCCGCCGAGTGTGAAGTCGATCGGATCAACGGTTCTCCAGATACAGTCCTACATGCACAGACAGACAGATTCCTTCCTGTATAGTCACATGATGCTGCTGCAGCGCCACCTATTGGCCAAATGGCTCCAGATTTCTCGTGGTCACTCAGACATCAGATCTACACGAGTCCACCAAATGTGGTTACAACAGCACAAAGTGTTCATGAGATATGACATGACAAACTTTGTAGGAGTAGCAAAAAAAAACATATTTGGAATGTTATTTCTGAGACTTATTATATATGGTTCAAAAGTTAGAGGCCAAAAAGTAAAGATTGTTGTTATAGCGCCACCATCTGGTGAAATTGAACCAAATTCAACGATGCATGTCCTTGGTTCTCCAGCCAGCAGAAAACACAGCCGCCAAGTGTGAAGTAGATCAGATGACCGTTTCTTGACATATGTGAAAGACAGACACAGATTCTTTGCTTTATAGTTAGATTAAAGGCTGTTCAAAAACACACCAAATCCCATTAAATAATTCCTCTACACGGTCTAAAAATTTATATGAAAATACCATCTGCTTACAGATGAAGATCGTGAGTATGAATCTCAGCCATAACATAGTTCACACAAGGATACAAATGGAGCATATTTCTTCCTACAATGCTTCATTTATTTGAGCTTCTTCAATCAGCAGCAGTTGATGACAAAGTCAACATTCTTTATCTCCTCCTGCAGCACGAGGATCATGTTTGATCAGATCACAAATTAATGTAGAGATGTGCAAGTCAAAACAAATATCTAACGCAGTCCCTGTGTGATATACAGCAGAGAGTTTACACACAGATATCCAGTCGTACGGACTGTTTGTGTGTGTGTGTGTGTGTGTGTGTGTGTGTGTGTGTGTGTGTGTGTGTGTACGGTGAATCTGCAGGAAGCATCGAGATCCTAAATCAAGATCGTGCTGTAATCCAAACCAGTAGCCACGACAGCCGGAGGCCAAATCACACTTGTGCAGGAAGAAAAGCATCGCAGCAGTCTGCACAGAAACACAAACAGCCACACCACAACCCGTCCTATCGAATATCCTTCCACCAGCAGAAGTAGAGACCAGGAAGTCTCAAGTCTCTGAGGAACCGTGGGCAGAATGAATGAAAATCCAGACCACGCCACCGTTTACCTGCTGAGAGCAAAGCACGCACATTTACACCCTGTCGCCATGACCCTGTTAAAAAATACTAACATTCACCATATTATCACGATATTATCCCCATATTATCCCGATATTATCTCGACATTATCCCAACATTATCCCGATATTATCCCGATATTATCCCGATATTATCTCGATATTATCCCGATATTATCCCAACATTATCCCAACATTATCACGATATTATCCCGATATTATCCCGACATTATCCCGATATTATCCCGATATTATCACGATATTATCCCGATATTATCCCGATATTATCCTGACATTATCCCAACATTATCCCAACATTATCCCGATATTATCCCGATATTATCTCGACATTATCCCGACATTATCCCGATATTATCCCAATATTATCCCAATATTATCCCGACATTATCCCAACATTATCCCAACATTATCCCAATATTATCCCGACATTATCCCAACATTATCCCGATATTATCACGATATTATCACGATATTAGCCCAATATTATCACGATATTATCACGATATTAGCCCAATATTATCACGATATTATCACAATATTATCCCGATAATCAACGAAACAACTCTGAAAACACACTGGAATCACTTTACCTTACGCTTTCCTTTGTTGGGACTTTTTTCTAGAAACATTACGACTTTTTTCTGAAAATATTATCACATTTTCCTCAAAACTTTACAATGTTTTTCTCTTTAAAAAATTATGACATTTTTTCCGAAACATTACGACATGTTTCTAGAAATATTACAACTTTTATACTGAAACGTAACAACTGTTTTCTCACTAAACATTACGACTTTTTCCTCAAAACAGTACATTTTTCTAAAAAAATTACGTCTTTTTTCTCTCAAAGAATTATGACATTTTTCTCGAAACATTGCGACTTTTTTCTAGTAAAATTGTGTTTTTTTTTAAACATTACAACTTTTTTCTCTCAAAACTTTACGACTTTTTTCTCATAAAATTGTGACTTTTTCTCTCAAAACATTCTGACGTTTTTAAAGAAGCTAATATGAGTCCATCACCACAGATCGGACGCTGCAGTAAACTGCCGTCAGTCTGTGAGGAGATTCACGATATTCATCACGATCAACTTATTGTGAGTTTTTTTCACGATAACGTCCGTTACTGTCTCATCAACTTACACAAATGTAAATGTAACTTGTAGACGTCTATGATCTCATTCTTAAATACTTAGTAGTAGTGCTACTTACAAATAAATCATTAGCTGTGGACTTGTGGTTAGCCCGTTGATTTACAGAGAGCAGAGCAGCGGTCTCACATTCCTGTCGGAGCACGCCACTCTCTGGCACGCAGAGCGCAAAAAAAACGCCCGCTCGCCCGACATGCCTCTCTCACTACGGGACATAATGACTCACCCCCGCTGTTTGTCAGGCACTGAAACATTAAAAAAACTCCTTTTTAGTTACAAGTCGTTCTGCCAAGAAAGTTAATTTATGACAAGGTTTGTCTACAATAACACATTAAAGCCCTACGAGACCGGAGAGGCAGTTTTTATTCCGCCTCCAGGACCAGGATTCAATGGAAAGACGGTCTGCTTAGAGTCAAAGTACGCTGCAAATGTACTCAACTTTTTATTTGCTGTAAGAAGAGTGTGTGTGTGTGTGTGTGTGTGTGTGTGTGTGTGTGTGTGTGTGTGTGCGGTGGTCAGTCTGGATGCAGAGCGAGCGTTCAGAGTGCGTCTGCTGTCTCAGACAAAGCTTCTGAGTTACCGAGCATTGTTTGAGGTCAGCCTGCGGCGGAGGTCTGCGCCTCCTCGTTTCTACAACAGAAAAATAATCTCCAGTCAAAAGTTTAAGGACACGGAGGCTCCCGTGTTGTTTCCTGCTGTTTGAAGGTCGTACGGTGGATCTCTGCCGTGTTTACTCGTACTACAGCAGCAGAGAGCTGCAAGAAGCTTCAAATCCACAAACTACAAGTTTGCATATTTTCCCCAAAGTCTGTGTGGGTTTCCTCCCTCGGCCCAAAGACCAGAAACTATTTTGTTTCTCAGATCAGATCTTTTCGACAGACTGAGATCAGGTCAGATTTCTGTGTCCACGAGAGACTTTATATACGTTTAAATTAGTCGACTAATCGATTGTTTTGGTCTCGTCTCTGAAAAACTGCAGATTTAAAGTGGAGCTTCTGCAGGATTCTTTGTGGAGAAACTCAGTTTCACAGATCTGACTGTTAAATCAACGAATCCTTCAGTTTAAATGTTGTTTGTTTCAGTGTTTCTGTGTTTGTTGGTCACCGTACAGTTTTTATGCAGACCAGCAGCAGAGATAAGACATGATGAATTCAACATTGATGAAATATATTTACATTCTTCAGTGAATAAACATTACTGTCCAAACTGTTCCTGACTTCCGTGTTTTAGGAGAAACGGTCCGTGTTTCCAGCTCTGAGACGGAGGTCAGAGATTTACGAGCAGCGTGTTGCTGTCCGCTTTCATTTAACGCATGCTTTCTGTGAATCGTACTGCATGGACCGACGACACGTGTTTAACATGACGTCTGACCGACAGCGTCACGGATCGTCTGAAAAATCAGTTTTTATATAAACTGCCTGCTGCTTTTCCCCGAGGAGACAGCAGCAAAATATACAAACTAAATGTTTACTCTGCAGCGCAAACACCCAATAAACCTGTCTGGAACACACACACACACACACACACACACACACACACACACACACACACACACACACACACACACACACTGCAGATCCATTTACTATCGCAGCACATCAGCAGCTGACATCACTGCGTTGTGAGAGGAGGATGTGTTGCAGAGGAACTCTGGGAAAATCGTTGTGAGAGCGGGGGGGCAGTGGAGGAATGCCGCTCATATTTGACGCGGACAGAGTTGGTTTGATGCCTCCGACTGAACTTCGATTTCTTCCATTCTGCGTAATAAATCTGAGAG